>JAOTRH010410898.1:0-34758 GCA_034768845.1 Heliamphora exappendiculata
TTTGCTTGCTATATATAGGCATAACCACGAGGACAGTTGTCCTTTTGCATGTTAAGGCACTTAGTCAGTTGCCAACTGTACGGTAAATTTAAAATTTATATATTATAAAATTTTTAACGTAAATTTTTTAATTCAAAAAGATATAAAAATTTAGGTATAAATTTTTAATGTAATTTTATGAATTATCGTATAGTTAAATTCTTTGTTAGGATTTTCTATCTATTTAATATTTTATATCGTGATTTATCAATTATTAATATTTTTAATAATTATAAAATTTTAAGCTTAGAAAATCTTTAAAATCTTAAGAGAAACTTGTTATGTTATTTTATGATTTGTCATTAAGTGGTATTTTACAGGAAAATATTCTAACTAATAATTGTTTTAATTTTTTATTAATTAAAATTTTAATAGATGTAAAATTTTGAATTTAAATTTTAAACTATAACATAAGATTTTACTAACTTATTTTAGGTTTATAATTAATTATTTGTTCTTATTTTGTTAGAAAAAAAACTCAAGTATCACACTTTTTTTCTTGCTCTATTTTTCTGTGTAGAAGTTTTTGGAGCTTAGCTTCATAATTTTACCTGGGTTACATTCCCTTAGGTTGCCTTTAAACAGTTATTTACTAATGAATAAAGTGAAAGTTGGGGATAATCACCTAAAATAATTTCTCTTTCCATTAAGTCCAACTTTTTTAAAATTTTTTAAGTCCACCCTTAACTGTTTTTCATTAAATGAGCCCACATGAAGTTTATGTCATTTTGAAGTTTAGAAATCAAAATTAAGTATGTCCATATGCCTTTTGCATGAAAAAGTTGTGCGCGTGGATCTGTAGAGAAAAAAGGAAAAAAAGTAAAGAATTTGTTTCTTTCATCTTTCGAATAGTAATATTTTGGACTTGGAGTTCTTGTTCTTGGGTTCTTTATTTTTATAGGGACTGAGTTGTCCAATAATTATTAGAACTATTTCTATTTAGTTCCTAATTTAATAACTTAAATATATTTTTTAATATTTACTCCAATGCTTTTGCAGAGAAAATAACTCACGTTTACGAGCAAAGGCAAAACGATAAATCTGTGATTGACTATGGAGGAAGCACAGGAAATAAAGCTAGACGGTGACAATGATGTGAGTATAAACTCTTCAACTCAAACCACCAAAGGAAAAAAAAAATTCAAAGTTTGGGATCAATATTCTTTGATTGATGGTGGTGATTCTAAATATCCAAGAGCATTTTGTAATTATTGTGGTAAGACTTATTGAGCCCGCAAAAAACAAAGAAAGAACAAGATGATATTAGTTTAAAACCAGTGGGTTATACTGAAAAAGTTTATAGAGATGCATTAGGAAATATACTTATTGTTGATGAATTGCCTTTTAAGCATGCGGAGAAAGAAGGGTTCAAGAATTTTTGTCAAGTAATGCAACCTAGGTTCACTCTCTCCTCACGCACAATTATTGCTCATGACTGCATGAGAATATATAATGAAGAAAAGGAAAAATTGAAGAAGGCCATTAGAAAGGAAATAATTTATCTAACAACTGACACTTGGACATTAATTCAAAATATTAATTATATGTATCTTACTGCTCATTGGATTGATGATAATTGGAACTTGCACAAAAAAATTCTTAATTTTTTATAAGTTCCTAATTATAAGGTTGAGACCATTGGAAAACACATTTAGAAGTGTATACTTGAGTAGGGAATTGATAAGGCGTTGACTATCACATTTGATAATGCAAGCTCTAATGACGAGACTATCAAATATTTGGAAAAAAAAAACAACTATTGGAAGTCAACTATCTTAGATAATGAATTTATGCATATGAGATGTTGTGACCCATATTGTGAATCTTATTGTTTATGAGGGTTTAAGAGAGCAGAATGACCCAATTGTGAAGATTCGAAACGCGGTAAAATATGTGAGGTCTTCTCCTTTAAGATTACAGACTTTTAAGAATTGTATAGAGCATGAGAAGATCCCTTTCAAGTGCTCATTATGCCTAGATGTTCAAACTATGTGGAATTCTATCTATTCAATGTTGGACGTAGCTGAGAAGTTTCAAAAAGTATTTGAGTGATTAGAAGAGGATGACTCTCATTTCTTTTCATTTTTCATGGAGGATGAAGATGAATTTGATAATCACAATGATGGTGGAAAAGGAAAAGGGAGAGGAAAAAAGGTCCTCCTAGTGTAGATGATTGGGATAAAGCTAGAGCTTTTGACCGATTCTTGAGATTTTTTTACAACGTGACCTTGAGACTTTCGGGTTCTTTGCATGTTACATCTAATGCATTTTTTCATGAGCTCATGTCGATTTAGTCTAAATTGATGCCATTGGATAAAAGTAGAGACAAATTGTTGAGTGATATGGCAATTAACATGAAACGAAAATATAACAAGTATTGGAAAAATCTTGATAATATTAATTTCCTGTTGTATGTTGCCATTTGTGTTAGACCCACGTTCCAAATTAAAATATATCAACTTCTCATTTACCCAAGTATATGAAGCCGATAAGGTAGAAGACCTTGTGATGAGAGTGAAGTTGAAGTTAAATCGCCTATACGACCATTATGCTAATAAAGACACACTATGTGTTGTTCATGCTAACAATGCAAGTCAAATTTTTCAACCGATGGTCATTGATGAAAATGAGGAAGATGTCGTTAAGCTTTTCACTATTCAATATAAGAAACATTTGGAGAAGGAAAATAGCCTAGAGAACAAGTCTAAGTTTGATAGGTATTTGGCTGAGAATTATGAGGATCCAAGTATTTTTAATTTTGACATTTTCAGTTGGTGGAAGCTTAATAGTAATAAATATCGGGTTCTCGAGATGTCTTGGCTATCCCAATTTTTACAGTAACTTTTGAGTCAGGCTTTAGCACCAGTGGTCATATACTTAATCCATTTAGGAGTTGTTTGACTTCGAAAATGATGTAAGCTCTTATGTGTGGACCAAATTGGCTAACGTCTTCACAAATTGAAATCAACCTTAGAGAATTCATGGATGACATTAAAAACTATGAAGAAATTGAGATAAGTGACTTTTTTTAGTTGCATTTGTTTGATGTTGAATAACTATTATTAATAATTGTTTTACTAATTTTTTTAAAAAAAAAATTTTAGAACTTTCTAGATCAGTTGCAACTATGGCGCCAACTTTGGTTGATGTTTGATGGCGAAAGACTAGTGGATGATGGAATTTGGACGTCGGAATTTTGCCTTGCTTTGTTGCTGCTATTTTGATATTTTTTGACATTTTTTATACTATTATATTGTCAAAATTTTGCACTGTTATATTGTTGAATTTTTTGCACTGTTTTGACTGGATATTAGTGTTGGAAATTGCACTGTTTTGCACTGTTTTGGTTGGATGCTAGTGCAGGAAGCTGTATTGTTTTGCATGTTATATTGCTGGATTTTTGCACTGTTTTTGACTGAATGTAAGTGCTGAATTTTTGCACTGTTTTGGTTTAATAATGTTAGTGCTGGAACTTGCTGACTTTTTGCACTGTTATATTCATTAGTTTTTGCATTGTTTTACATCATTAATTACCACTGTTTTTATTATTTTAGTGTTGAAATTTTATTATTTTTTCCAATATTTTGGATGCTAAATATTAAATTGTTTTGTGTACTAGTGAATTTACATTTTGTACGTTTTTTTCACATTTATAGAATTTTCTTATTGGTGCACTTTAATGTGTATAATAAGAAAAAAAAATATTTTGCGATAACTTTCAAACCGTCAATTCGCTCAATCCGCCATTGCAAAACCATCAAAAAATTAAATAATTTTTCGATTTTATAAAGTGGGTGGTTCGATGGTGGATTGAAATTTTTTATGTCGCCATAAATGGTTTGGTTAGCAAATTATCACTTAAATCGCACCGCGCCAACCTTCGCACACCCCTACTTTTTCCCACTTCAAATACCATTGTATTGGACATGTATTTATTTTTTGGATAATTAATTATAAGTACTATATTATAAACTTATTTTAGAATAGGTCCTAATCACTAACAAAATATCCCTAGAAATCCTATTTTTAAATATCATAAAGGTATTAGACAATAATACCCTTATATATATAATTTTATATGTTGCTTTCTCTCTCTTTCTCTTCACGGCAATGTCCTAATTGCTCTTTTTCTCTCCCTCCTCCCTAATCTCTCCCTAACATAGGCAACGACAAGGCGATGGCGGCGATGGCAACAACGAACAGATCTGGACCGAGAAGCCCCAGATCTGGACCGAGAGCAACCACCGCCACCAAGGCAGTGATGTCGCTCGGCGACACCCCAGATCTGGACCGAGAGCAACCATCGCGACCAAAGCGATGATGCTGCCGTCCACGACACCCCGGATCTGGACCAAGAGCAACCGCTACAACCAAGGTAGTGATGCCACCGTTTACGGCGCCCGGCGATGCCAACGGATCCGGACTAAGAAGCCCCAAATTTGGACCAAAGGGGCATCACCATCGTCCACGGCGGTCGGTGACGCCAACGAATCTAGATTGAAAAGCCCCATGAAGGAGGTTTGATTTCCAGCAAAACACTAATGATCCAGTTTATAATTTGAGTTTAAGTTCTCATTTATACATTTTTGTAATGTGAATTTAAGTTCTCATTCACATTATACAATAAGTTGTCATTCTCATTATACATTTTGTAATAGGATAATTGCGATGATCAAACTAGATCTGATTTTGTATTGTGAGAGCTGAAATGATTATATATTTTGTAATAAATTCTCAATCTTAGTATGTGAGTTTAAATTCTCATTCTCATTATACATTTTCTAATATGAGTTTAAGTTTTTATTCTCATCATATAATAAATTTTCATTCTCATTATACATTTTGTAATATAAGAACTGTAATTGATCAAACTAAATTTGGTTTTGTAATATGAGAACTGCGATTATTATACATTTTGTAATAACTTTTCATTATCATTAGTGTATAAATATTTTGTAATGTCATCGAGGCGGCGGCGACGATGCGACAACGGCGCTGGAAGGAGATCTAAGCGGCGGTAAGGGCGATGAGCGCGAATGAAATAGTTAAAAGAAAGGCATATTTAGTAAAATACATCACAAAAAAACTTAATATAATACAAGTTTTCAAATGGAACTTATTCTTGAATAACTTACCAAAATGGGACTGCTAGCTTGATGCCCCTTAATTTTTTATTTAATATGGTATGTATTAAATATATACCAGTAAAATGTCAAATATCATTCTAAATTTATTATTATAAAATATCATACATATTTTTATATTTTTTTTAAATATCATTCAAAAATAAATAATTTAGTATAAATATAAATATTTATCTAACATAATATATTAACTAGTTAGTCCAAATTAATTTTTAGTCTCATTATAAATAATAAAATAGCTAACTTGAAAAAAATATAAATTCAGTATTTGAAATTTTTAATATTAATTATTTTTAAAACTCTTCTTTTATATTATATTTGAATCTTGAATTAGAGTATAAAAATAAAAAAATATAAACTAAATAAATAAATAAAATTTAAAAAAAAAAATTATATAAACCGGTACGTATTCAATATTTTTCGGTATAAACCGGTATATGTCGATATTGTTCAATAAATTAAGTACAATCGATACGGTGATATCTTCCAGTAAGAACAAGTATAATTCACGCTCACTATATATGTGTTTTAGTTTTTCATTTGGGTTAATTATTTATTTACATATTTATTTTAGTGAATTGTTTTTCAATTTAGTTAAATTATGATATATTGTAACTTCTCTCATCAAAATGAGTTAAAAAAATATAAAAAAATAGATCAAAATAAAAAAAATTAGACAAGACAAAAATAAATTAATAAATTAAATTTTATATTACTTATTTTTATTTGTAGTGATATTTTTTTATTTCTTGATCTTAATTTTTACTTTTTTTTGATTCATTTCATTGAGATAATTTTAAAAAATTAAAATTAAAAAATAGACGAAAAACGTTCAAAAAGACAAAGATAAACAAAAAAAAACTTAAAATCTAAACCAAGCAGTTCTTGTAGAACTAGTGAATTATTTGCACTGAAAGTCGTTATTAGGATAGTGATAATGTAAAGAGAGAATAAAAAGAGTAAGGAGATGATGAATGTATTTGTTTTTAAAAAAATTAAATTTATTTATTGGAATAAGAGTGAGAATTTAAAATATTTTGTCAAGCAAGAGATAACTAATTGTAAGTTGTAATAAAAATTATAAATATTTTAAAAAATTTATAACTTATATTAAAATAATAATAAAAAATTAAAAATTATTAACAATAATATTTCTAAATACCCCGATAAAAGATTAGGGTGCAAATAGTAAAATCATTTTAAGTTCTAATTTTTTTAGTTAGTAGAACCGTACAATTAATATATATATATATATATATATTTTATATATATATATTTTTTTATCCAGTTTTTCTTCAAATGATTACACTTTTAAATTTCTTAGTGATATATTAAAATATAAATAATTTCGATAAAAAAATGAAAAACTTAAATAAGACAAAAAAAGACAAACAACCAAAAGTAAGTTTTTTTCATATTTTTTATTTTTTTATAAAAATAAATTATTTTAAAAACTTCTCATAAATTATAAAAAATACTAATTTGTTCAAAATGTGAAAAAGTTTTCAAAAAATAAAGAAACCGAAAAAAACTAAAAATTAAACCAAGTTAACATGTGTTTGGTCTAACATTTTTATACAATTTTTTTATTTTTAATGAAATTTTTTATACAAGTCCAAATAAATACATTTACCTCATATGAGAAATCAGAAAAATACAAAAATTTAACTAAAAATTTTAAAAAAAATCATATAAGATCAAAAAATCAACTTAGCAAGTTTTTTGACATTTTTATAGGTTTTTTTACCTTTAGTTAACTTTATTTAACTCTTTAATACGAACAAGTATACTTTTTAAATTTCTTTCGTCGAAAAGCCATAAATAAGTAAAAAAAATTAAATCAAAATATCAAAAGAGTTAAAAAAAAAAACCATTAGACTTTTTAAATGTAAAAGAAATTATTAAGTATTTACAAAACACCGCGCGACATTATTTACATGGTATTATTGACAAATAAAAATGTACGATATATACTAAATTGGTTTTTCTTGTCCCCTACCTAATAAAGATAGACTTATATTGTTACATGTAATGTATTTTTTACTATATAATTAAATAAAAATATCACGTAAATAATGTCGTATTGTGCCCTCGGCCCTTGACTACCAAATAATTACTCTATATATCTAGTTAGAATAACTCAATCCGCGGCTGGGAAACGGACACACACTCCGCCAAACACAGCCTAATGGTTTACCCTTTTCCTTCACAAAACAGAAGTAATTGAAAACAAGTAGCAGCCAATCATGGGACGACACGTGGACGAACCACCCACTAAGATTCAATCCATGAGCCTCTTTGTGCATCACTCAGTGATGAGGCTGATATTGAGACACTCAACTCATCAGGCAGAATCGATCTGAACAAACCCAAAAGAAAAAAGAAACCAAATCAAGAGAGAGAAAGAGAGAGATGGAAGGGATGAGGTGGTGTTGCAGCAGCAGCAGAGGAGGAGGAGGAGGAGGAGGAGGAGGAATTCCACTGATCCATTCCTCACCAAAGAAAGGAAAAAGCAGAGCAAGAAAAGAGCACTTCTCACCTCTTCTTGTCAAATCCATGGCCACCCAAAGGCAAATTCCATCAGCCACCAAAACTGTTACCTCTGGAAAGGTCAGTTTCTCACACCCTTATTTGACCCCAAAAAATGTTGTGGTGTTTGACACAGGCTGAAATTATTAGTAAAGGTATAAATTTGTAACAGAAATTATGAGTATTTTTTATAAAAATTATATGTTATAATTAAAATAAAAGATAAAATATTGTAAATATTTGAAAATTTTATAATTTATAATTAAAATTAATAAAAAATAAATAAAAGTTACTTAGATTTGCCAAACACCCCCCTATGGATAGAATCGTACAGTGTGAGATTTCATTTCATCGTGAGAAGGTAGGTGTACGAGAGATCTGTTGTTGAATGTTGTTGAAATACGAGAGACTCTTATTTCCCCACCCGTCATGGTTCTACTCCCCACCATTTGGCTGCAGGTATCTCATATGCAATTTGGAGAGTTTCATTAAATTTCCTTTGATTTGATTTGTGTCCTTCTAAAAATTTCCATATCTACTATGTTTTTTTTTTCTTTTCTTTTCCGAACTTAAAGGTACCCTTATCATGATGATTATCTGTTTCCCAAAGATCAAATCCTTCTTCTACCACAAAGGTTATTCAAATAAAACACTCTTACTAAAAACGTGCTCGGCGGAGGTTTGACATCGGTAAAATTAGTAAATTATAAATTATAATTTGTAGTAGAAATCGTGAGTGTTTGGTAAGAATTATAGTTTATAACTGAAATAAAAGAAAAAATAATTATAGTTTGTAGCAAAAATTATGAGTGTTCCAAATAGATTGTAACTTATAATTAAAATTAATAACAGAAAACTAAAAATTATAGCAAGAAATTTTGCCAAACACCTTACCCCACTAAGTACTTATATAGGATGTGTGGAATCCATAAATAGTACACATTAAATAGTATAAGTTTTAGTAATGTAAGTGTAAATATCTTTTTTCTGATTCAAATGGCATATCTCAATAATTCTATATTTATCAGTATTATTATTTATTTATAAACTAATGTGATACTCTCACATCTATTTAAATAGTAATAGGTAGAATTAATAATTGTAGCATTGTTGTATCTCAATTCATACAGGTTTTTTATTTTGACAACTTAATGGAACAATTCAGAAATGCTAAACAATCCCCCTTAATACTTAGTTTGGATTTTGAGATTGTGGAAGAAAATATAAGTGATAAGGCTCAAGAAGTTAACTTTATTTCTTTATTTATTTGGGTAATTATTATTTGTTAAGAAAACCAAACTTTATAGTTAGTTCTAGCTTTTCATTTTCTTTTCTCTTACAATTAAAGATCCAAACATATTGTATTTTATAGAAATTTTGCAACAACCACTAGCTATTTTCCTAAAGCTAAGGAATAGAAGAGAGATAAATTTTCAGCTATCCATTCAAACCTTTAACAATACCCTATATATTGCTCTTTATATAATTTAAAGAGCCATAAAAGCTAGCTAAATTTATCTAGTCTTAATAGTAAGCATAACCTTTTAAAAAAAAGTTAACGGAACTTCCTTCAAATATGATAAAAGTTAGCCAAAACAGCGAGCCTATTGGGGTCGCTCTAAGACTGATAACTAATGCAGGCTTCCCCCGTTTTCCCCCTTGGTGAGAAAGGCCCAAGGAATGGCTATGCCGCCACCGCACCACCGGTAAAGCTGCTAACTAGGGTGGAGCAGCTAAGACTCCTGACCAAAGCTGAGAAAGCCGGCCTACTATCGGCGGCAGAGAAGTTTGGGCTTTCCCTGTCGACAATCGAGAAGCTCGGCCTCCTCTCGAAGGCGGAGGAACTCGGAGTTTTGTCGGCTGCAACAGACCCAGGAACTCCAGCAACCCTCCTGAGCCTGAGCTTGGGCCTGCTGGTGCTGGGTCCTTTCTGTGTGTATCTGGTGCCGGAGGAGTACCCTTGGGAGGTGGCATTGCAGGTTGCGGTTGCTCTGCTATCTGTGGTCGGTGGATCGGCTGCTTTTGCAGCTTCAAATTTTGTATCCAACTTGCAGAAATCTAGTTAAACTTTCCAATTCAGATACATGAATTTCCACTAGGATTATGGGTCTTTAATTTTCATTCCTTTGTGCGGATTATCAAAATAATGGCAAACAAAGAAATTAGTGCACAACAATTCTTGGAACCCCACATTGATCCCTGCATAAGTAGAATTTATGAGAAACTGAGTGCAAAAACAAAGAAGGAACGAAATAGTAGCAAACACGCACAAAACATAAGATTTATGTAGTTCAACTACGTTTAACTAAGGATACGTCAATGACTGCTGTAGTTATTTACTATGACAAAGAACAATAGCAGTAATTACATTAAAATTGACCTACAACACGCTATATTATATACAGTTAAGATTTGAAAAATACCAAAGTATCCTTAGAATGTATTTTGCCTCAGGACACACCCTCCAAAATCCAAACTCCCTCCTACAGACAAAAGGCTGCTGTGCCTTGTAATCCCTTACCAACTCACCGCAAAGTTAAATCTGCGAATGCTTTGCTAGATGTACAATATTTATCAGATTCCACATTACTTTTAACGCTGCAATGAGATATCACAAAGAGAATTGGATCTCCTTGTTTCTGCTAATTCAGGAGAAAGGAGGAGGAGGGGAGAGGGAAATTCTCCTAGTTGGGGTAAAAAAAAAAAAGGCATCCATGGACAATGGCGAATAGAATGTTGCATCCAAACACCTTCCCATCTCATTTGTAGAAGAATCATTCGAGGCTTCAACGAACTTCAATCGGTTTATATATATATATATATATGTGTGTGTGTGTGTGTGTGTGTGTGTGTGTGTGTGTGACCTCTAACCATGATTCTAGCCATGATTCAATGGGTTTATATTGGAAAAGAAGGCAGATTCATGGAAAAGATAACATCAACAAAGGCTTGGACTACTAAACAGTGTCGTGTACTCATCATCCAATTCAACCCCTGTTTGGGATCCAAAAGAAAAAAAAGCTGGTTTTTCTGGCTTTAACCCATACTATTTGGCATCCCAAAAAAAGCCAACTAACTTTTTTAAAATCTTTTTTTAAGAAGCTAAAGCTCATTAACATCCCAAACAATCCAACTTTTAATGAATCAAATGACTAATGCTCTCAATACAAAAGTTCAGCTCTATCCTAAAAAACGAAAAAGGATGTGTTGTTATCTTAAATATTAAAACTTAAAAGCAAAAAGTGGAGATATATCATACATTTTAACAAAAAGCAAAAAGCTACCTGAAGCAAATTATTTCAAACAATGTAACTTTTTTTTTTATTTTTTTTGAAAAAATTAAATTTTTTAAAATTTTTTAGACATCCCAAATAGGGCCTCAAAAGAGCCATACTTAAGTGCAGCCCATAGATCAATTAAAATCCGAAGATGGATTAAGCTCATGCCTCCTGCAGATTAATTGGAGTTCGAGAATGGATAAAAAGGAGCCTACAAAGGAAACAAAGGGAAAGTGGTGTTTGAGGGCCAAATTATCCTTGAATCTAAAACATTATAGTGGAGCTTCCGTTAAGTGCATCTGAGAATGGTCAATCATCTATAACTTAAAATCCACTCAAAAAGGGTCTTGATTTTAAGTAGAAAAACCTGACTTATCCATGAATATTAAACATGCTTAGCGGAAAACAAATTATTTTAAATATTAATCCAAAGGAATTAAACTAAAAATCAAATTTTAACTTAGTTAAGCACTATTAATTCATCACTACTACTTTTTTAGTACTTGATTTCATTTTATTTTCGAAACAAATTTTATTTTAAGTCCAACCATTCTCGTTATTGGAACTACGTTTAATTTGATTTCAAAGTGGCCCCGTGCTCTATTGGAGTACACTCGCAATGATCAAAATTGAAGCCGAGCACGTTGGGAACTGGCTTCCCAAAGAGCTAGCCACGGTTCGGGGTCAGCATAGACTGAAGGTATGGCTCTAATGTTGTTTTTGACAAGGTCAACTTCTCGGGTTGCGGGTGGAGAAAAGCAGACATTGGGGTTCCCATAGTGAGATCACACTTTCCCAGCCACCGATCGAGTATACCTCTGCTCCTCAATTGAGCAAAATGGAACAAATTCGGTTGAGGAACCAAGAGATGAGAAAAAGGAGAAAAGGCAGCAAAAGACATCCTCCAAACATCACTCATTAATTATAAATGACAACATATGCAAGTGTTTTAAAATCAACAAAATGGCATGAATGGGACTTCTAGAATACCTTCCTGCCTTCCTCCTAAACGTGGCTTCTTTCTAGGCAAACTCCTTGTATGCTGTTCTAAGCATGACCTACAAAACGCTTGAAATGGACAAGAAAAACTCCAAAAGATATGGGCAATCAATTTATCAATCATCCAATTCTTTCGTTACCTTTTGTCAAATTATGTTCTTATTATTTATTTGACCAATTCTTCTAGTTTTGAATTGTCTCACATTTTATTTATTATTATTAATATTTTAAATAAAATAGTAAAAATAAGATTTTTAATAAAATTGGCTATGGTATAAGATTCATCTTCAAATATTTTTACTAAGAAATATTATTAAAAAGACAAGTGACTTTTGTGTCGACTTTTTTGAGAACAATTATTATTACCACAAATAGTGTTTTATAGCGACGGCATGAAGTAACCGTCGCAAATTGCCACAGAATTCTTGCCATCGCGTAAAATATTGTGCATATAATGCTTTTACAACGGCAATTGTCCCATCGCAAAAAGAGATTTTGCTGCATTAGATCATGTAGCCATGCTATTTTGTCACATTCGCAACCAATGGACAAAAAATATAAACAGAAGGATTTTTTTTTTCTTAGACGGAAGAATCACATCAAAGTAAGGTTCTTTGAATTCACCCTAAAAGTGTAAAGATTCGAATGTTTATAATCACCTGCAAATTATAAATATCTGTTAAATTATGACTCTTCTAATGGGAGTCAAACACAAAATTTTTGAATTTACGACTGATCCTAATAACGATTTTAAATTGTTGGATTACCTTAACGAATTAATAGAGAAGGATTTTGGCGTTGATTTTAACTTAATGTAGTAAAAAATTCTTCAAATGAACCACAAAGAGTTCCAATACAATGTAATTGTTCAAAAAAAACAAATAAAAAACAAGTACTGCCTCTTCGTATTGTCACATTCTAAACTCCATTAGTATTGCACTTTTCTGTCATCGTTATTGCCCCTCCATAAAATATTATTCCATGTCGCTCCCTGTATTGCCTCAAATTAATTTGAATCAGACATCTATATAAATTTTACATCAAAAGTGATACAATTCACACAAATATGTAACTAAAATTAATTTAGAACAATACAGAAATGCATGAAATAATTGCTCCTCCCCACAGCTTTACGGTCACATTCCTCTCCATTGTCACATCACACTCATCTCCATTGTTCTCACATCACACTCCATTGAACTTGTTAACAAATTATTAAATACTCCCAAAGCACCATGCATGTGATGTTACATGGTACTCTCAATAAATAAATAATCGCAATTTACATAATATGTGTTATTCTTTGTCTCACAACTATCCAACAAATATGAATTATTATGTTTCTATCATAAAATTTATCGTCAACATATTAGATAAAAATATCACGTAAACTTACCGCGTAATATTTGGCGAATGCCAAATAATCGCTCATACATGTTGTGCTGACTAAATATATGTTGAATATATTATTTCAAATGTGATAATATTTGGCTATTTGAATAAGAAACTTTGTGGATAAACACAAATATTTTGCTTAGATGAATGAATTATTTTAAATATTTAAAAGTTAATATTTTAAATATTTATTAATACATTATTTTATATTAAAAAATATTTAAAATTTTAGGATGAAAATACTTGTTTTTAAATAATTTGACAAATAGAAACTATTACAGGTGAAATTGTTAAATTGTTACTAATATTACTTTTTGCGTCCACAAACCTCCCCTCAACCCCTATGAATTTTGCTTATTGCTTGCCTGGGTGCCACTGGAGGTAAGCTCTCACATCTAAAAACAGACGAGCAATTTTGTGATTCAAAAGGCAAGAACTTGAGGATTAATTATTAAATAATTTTTAAAAAAAACTGTTTCCAAATACCAGAAGCTCAGATTCACTTTCCCTTAAGCTCTAATCTCATAAAAAAGAACACCTAAAAAACCTGTCTTTACCGAAAAAAACAAAAGCTAATTTTACCTTCTGATTTTTTGAAACAAATTCATAATTTAGTTGAAGACCACTGTGAAAGAATTTAAAATCAATACCAGAGAATCTATTGATCAACTCACCCAGCATATGAACAGTAATTAGACAGATTCTTTGAAATATCCATCACCACAATATATGAGACAATGGTATATATCATAGCCATGAGTACATGTAACGCATCTCTGAGCAAAGAAAAGCCACACATTTTTAAAGAAATCTAGTCACCCGACAAAAATGTCGAATACAAGGTAATTGCATCTGGTCAACTATTGTTGCTATTAAGGTAATTGCATCGGGGCGACTATTGTTGCTAATATGTTGAAACGCGGACCCAACAATAAAATAAAGAATAAAAAGATCTGTATTATCAGTTGAAACCTTGTCTGGAAAAGATCCAGTGCATACTGCAACTGAAATTATACAAAAAAAGAATAAATACCTCTAGATGCTACAAAAATGAACCACCCTACACAATTCAGAGGACCGAGTAAATATTTTCTAAGCCCGGTACAAAGACTTACTTGTTTTGGGGTAAAAGACGCATATGCCACCAGAGGCCTGCAGACTCATTTTCATGAAAAATCACGGGTTTTTGACTATCAGTTGCACATCAGAGTCTGGAGCTAGGAACATTTTCCAGAGTGTGAGTAGAAAGTTGCAGCCGCGGGGATTAACAGCAAGAAGTTCAAATGAATTATGGCCTAGAACAATGCTGGTTTCTCAACTAGTTGACTATCCAGACTTACCAGCATCAAACCGTGGTCATTCTGCAGATCTTAAGGTAGACAAGCCGAGGAATCATTAGCATTTTCTTCCCTTGGGGATGAGGTGGTGCCAATAACCTTAAGGTAGAAAGCCCAAGATAAATTTGTTTCTGTGATAGGCCGTTGACCAAATGGGTTCAACTGAACATATTTTTGAACATTGTCAGCGAATGCTAATCCTTCTAGATAAACCCGAAGATCACCGGCAGGTCCTGTTAACATTTCAAGAATTGAAGATTCAATGAATTTTCAAGTATTAAAGATTCTGCACATTTAACACGTAGATTAAAAAAAATATCAAAATTAGAATGAGGGATTACCACAACCAACCAAAAATGATCACATGCAGGGACGAAGTAACAAATGACGGATTCAGGATTAAGCACCGGCATAAGTGAGTACACGCACATAGACGTTTGGAAGGCCATCAAACAAATAAAAAAATTAAATAGAGCCAGCCCTCATTTTTTTGCAACCCTTATGCTTTGAAAAAATATCAAAATAAGTGTGGATGGTCATGGTCTGAAATTTTGAAAAATTAGGATGACAGGTCAAAACAGTAAAAACCTACATATCAATTTGTCACAGACACATGGATGCAATGATAACAGTCGCAAGGATTAAACTTAGACCTACACATAGCCCCATAATGTTAGGATTATGACAAAAGCCCCATAATGTTAGGATTATAACAAACCTAAGTATGATGTAAGACAAACGAATGCAGGAAAGTGAGGAACAAATTGAAAACAAACACAGATGAAACACAAGATTTACGTGCTTCACCCAACTAGGATTACGGTCACAGCTGCTGGTGTTTCATTATGATGAGTAATAAGTTATTATATCATAATCTTTCCTACGCTACAATACATATAGCTGAGGTTACAACTATGAAAATAGCAAAATACCCTCAAGACAGTTCGCAAACATATGGCTTAATGTACAGTAGTAATCAGACTCCACACAACTTACCATACAACTCTTCATAAAGACGTATCATCGTATCAATATGCTACATGGTGAGCATCTGAATGTGTCTGACATCACCCAAAGAAGTAAACTCACAATTTAGTTGAGTATGACTCACCTAAAGAATTATCCCTTACATTCTTGTACTGGTAAGTATAGGGGAAGATTGCAGTGTGTGGCTGAATAAATGAAGAGAAAAAAATAAATAAACAAAAGAATAGTACAAGTCAGTATAGGGAGAATATTGGAACTGTCATATGCATGATATACTGAAGAATAAAACAAGACAATGAAACAAGACGAGGAAACAAAAACTAATTAACTTACAGGGTTACGCAAGGCCTTATAGGGAGAATCATCCAATAACAGTGTGTTTGATTCATTATACTCTCCCCTCTCCCAGGGAAGATCTGGCTCATGCTTTTCCCATAATTTTCTAAGTTCCTTTAAAAGCAGGGGCTTGTCTCTGTTTTCAACAGTATTGAAACCTGTAATCGTACAATGGGACTGATCCTGCACAAAACCGATCTCCATGCTATTAAACCAACCGTTAAGCACAGTTAGTCACAGAGTTAGTATAAAGTTGTAGTGAACTGATTAAGCACAAACATTTATATTGGATAGACTTGGTTATCATGACATAGAAATTGCAAGCGGCATTACAGTCTTAGAGTTGACACCCATGCATGGGACCCAGTGAGGGTGTTTGGGAGATTTTCTTCCAAATAGCTTATTCATATTTTTTAAAACAAATACCACAAGAAAAAACCCAGCAATGAGGCAAGTACACAAGACGTGTATGCCCAAATACAGCATCAATTTTTGGTAAGTATCCATTAGCAACACAGATTGTCTAAAATTTGCATCAAATCCAAGAATATCCACACTGGGAGGGTGTACTGAACTAAATTTCTGACACCGCAGATGAGAAAAAAGGGGAATCATTTTCACAAAGCAATTACTTCTAAATTATTTTTACAAATCGAACGACTGAAATGGCTAATGCCACCAAAGCTGTTACAAGATTACAGCTTGTAAGAGCTTGTGGGCAGTTCTTCAAGAATGTGCCTTCATTCACTTGAAATTTGCAGGCATTATACCACTCATATTCCTAGAAATCTCAAAGGTTGTTAGTCATTGGAGCATGTTGCTCATATCAGAATTGCATGTAGTCATACGACACAAATATAGCTCACTGAAGCAAGCTCAATATCCTGCATCCATCCACCGAATCCTCAAAAGTCTGGAGAGCAAAAAATATTGTAACCCACCTCAAAACCATGTGCATCTCCTCGATATTCACTTCAAACACGACAAAAAATTTCACAATCTAGCGAGCTAAACTTTTTATGAAAAAACTATGGCTTTAGATATAATCCACAAAACAATCCGCACTTTGTGGGTAATGCAATTACAAACTAAACCAGTTAAAATAGCACTTTTTCCAAACCCATAAATTTTCACTGCGTCTCATCTCTATCCAACCTCAGCACATGACAGAAAAGTGAAGAGTACTGTCCATTCAAAGCAACTCTTATTACCTATACGGTAAAAAAAAATGCATTTTTATTTGAAACATCAATTTTGTGGAAGAAAACACTTTAAACAACTTAATAAAGCAAAACAAAAAAAAAGGAAAGAGAGATGCTGTCACAAGGTTGACTATAGTCATGAAAACTACTTCACTTTCTTTGGAGAAGGTCATGTCATGACCTTCTCTTCTTATTTTCTATTTTGTGCAAGTAACTACACAAAAAGAAAGACATATATACATGATATCAGACTCCAGAATTAAGAAAGTTTTCAAACAACATTCTCCTCTAGATTTTCACCCTTTCGTTGTTATGTCTTTGGCATAAATACATGAACAACCAGAACTACACTGGTAATTTATGACTTACACACTCATGCACACACTCATGCGTGCCTTTTTTGTTTTATTTTCTTCATTTTGTTTCCCTTCTCTTCTCCTTCATGCTAAAAAATTCTTCTCCTACCCTGCCCCTGCCTGCCCCCATCCCATGGAGTTACACGTTTTTCAAACCATTCTCTGTACCACAGCCCTAAAGAATGTGAATCCAAGTCTTTGACCCATCAATCGTATGCTCTCTTTTATTGGGGTTCAAGGTTCTGGAAAGAAGAGGTTTTATAGACTTCGCCATGATGCCTTCCGTTTGGTACTGGGAAAGACATGAAAGAGTAACCGATTGCCAATGTTAAACTTCACCCAGAAATGAATCTAAAGACCTTCCGTTTAATACTGGAAAAGACACTAGAGAATTACTGATTGCCAATGTTAAACTTCAACCAGAAATGAATCTAAAGACTCTCGCGTTCCCGCCTCTGGTTTCCTCCTCCTCCGTATGCTATATGGAGGCTCGACTAGGGAAAATGACAGAAAATAGTAATCATTAAAATTTCCCAAAACCATTTTTTGCCTTCTACAGAAGATTGCCACTGATCAGATAATGCAGGTCTCGCTATTTTGAACCTCTTGCGAGCTTAAAGAATCCAATAAGTCAACGAAAATAACTCCACCATCTTCCCCTGCACCGTGTGTGTTTCAGAACATAATGTTACATGAACAACAAAGAAGGTAAGGACAACAACAGTGATGAGTTCTTCCAAGAAAAGGTGGAAAAGTAAAATATAACCAATACATATCAAGATAATCAAACACCACATGTTAAGGTTTAGAGAGGTCCACAACACAAGCAAAACACACGCAAATACAAGAGAAACCAAGATTATGTGGTTCGGCACGGTTGCCGGCACGGTCGCCTCCATCCATGGAGAGAGAGAGGAGTTTACTAATTTATGGAAACAAGAAATTACAGAGCTCTTTACACTGAACTCACTCAACAAACTCATCCCATACATATAGATCATTTATATAGAAGAGAGAAGGGGGCAAGAGAATTCTGATTTGCTGCCAAATCTTGACAAAAATAGGAGAAATCACAACACCGAGATTTGCAGCGGAATATCTCGACTGTTTGTCTCGCAAATCTTGGTGCCTTCTTCATCAATTTCTTTGGCTGCATCTTCAACAATTTCCATCACGTGGGTGGCTAACAAATCACCCCCTCAACCATGTGGTGGCAAATTGTTGTCTGCTTTGCTATGGCCTTGCCCTGTTCTCTGGGCAATTGCACCCCTAGAGGGAGTGCCCGTACCCCCTTGCTAGGGTGCCCTGCTGTGATCATCTTCTGGATAGTTTCAATGGATCTAGAAAACCCACTGAATCTTAACATAGTTTTAACTTCTCTGAAGTCACTGTCTTTGTTAACATGTCGGCCCCGCTAATCTTCTCAAGATGCTACTGATCATTGTCTAATAGAGAACGAATAAAGTGATACCGCAGTTGTATGTGTTTCGTCCTGAAGTGGAATGCCGGGTTTTTGGTAAGAAATATAACATTCTAGCTATCACTGTAGAGTGTCCATCTGTCAATCTTACTACCCAACTCATCCATGAGACCCTGTAATCATACCATCTTCTTTTCAGCCTCTGTTACAGCAACATACTCTGCCTCTGCAGTAGAAAGAACTACAATCTTCTGCAACTTAAAAGCCCAACTCACTACTGTACCACCCAGGGTGTAAACAAACCCGATGGTGCTCTTTCTACTGTCAGTATCACCGGCTAAGTGGGCATCAACGTAGCCCTACAGTTTCAGTCCTGTCCTCGTAAAACATAAACACGTCTCTGTAGTCCCCTTTAAATATCTCAGAATCCATTTGACAGCATCCCAATGCTGTTTTCCTGGATTGCTCATGTATCTGCTGACTACTCCAACTGCATGTGCGATATTTGGTTTGGTACAGATCATAACATACATCAGGCTATGAATAGCTGATGCATATGGAACATTACTCATATACTCCAACTCTTGTTCTGTCTTCAGAGACTAGTCATTTGTTAGCCTAAAATGGCTAGCTAAAGGTGTACTGATAGTTTTTGCACCATCCATGTTGAACCTGCTTAGTATCTTCTTCACATACTCTGCCTGAGATAGTTTCATGGTCCTTCCGACTCTGTCTCTGATTATCCTCATTCCAAGAATTTGTTTGGCAGCTTCCAAATCTTTCATAGTAAATTGTTTTGACAATTGCTTCTTCAGTTTGTTAATCTCCTCGATGCATGATCCAGCAACGAGCAGATCATCCACGTACAATAACAGGATGATATAGGAACTGTTAAAACTCTTGACATAACAACAATGATCTGCCTCCAGCCTTGTAAACCCGGTACTTTTCATGAAGTTGTCAAACTTTTTGTGCCACTGCCTTAGAACTTGTTTCAGACCACACAGTCTATTCTTCAATTTGCAGACAATGTCATCCTTGGCTTTCCCTGCATATCCTTCGGGCTGGTGCATGAATATGTCTTCTTCCAACTCACCGTGAAGAAACGCAGTCTTGACATCCAACTGCTCCAGAAACAAATCTTCTGCAGCAACAATTCTCAACATTGTTTTGATTGTTATCAACTTCACAACCGGGGAGAAGATTTCAATGAAATCAACTCTTTTCTTTTGCTAAAATCCCTTGACAACTAACCTTTCCTTGTAGCGCCTGCTGCCATCATATTCTTCTTTTACTCTATAGACCCACTTGTTGTGCAGCGCCTTCTTGCCAACTGGCAATCTTACCAGCTCCTATGTCTGGTCTGTCACCAAGGAATCCATCTCATCCTTCATTGCTAACTCCTACTTCATCGAACACTCGGTCCGCAAGGCTTCTGCATAACTCTCTGGGTTACCACTGCTAGTGAATAGTATGTAGAACAGGGACGGTGAAAGCCGCTGTAGCGGTCTGATACTCCTGGAAGACCTCCTGACTGCTATTACTGGTGTACTGTGTTCCACCTGTAGGTTCACATTCCCCTTGTCTTCCTCATCCCCATTCTATTTTTCTTTCTCAGAAATGTCATCCAAGTTAATGAAATCGGATTTCTTCATCTCTGGCAGCGTATTATCTGTCTCAGCCTTTGACTTGTCTTTATATAGCACCTGTTCATTAAACACTACATTCCTGCTTCTGATAATCTTCCAGTTTTTGTCATCCCAAAATCGGTAACCAAACTCGTCATCACCATATCCAATAAAATAACAGACTTTGGACTTTGGTTTCAATTTACTTCTAGCATCAGAATCAATATGAACATATGACGTGCAACCAAAGATTTTTTAAAAAGATAAGTTTACTTATTTTCTACTCCATATCTCCTCTGTAATTCTGAAACCCAACAGTACTGACAGTCCCCCGATCCAAAAGATAGGCTGATGTGTTTACTGCATCAGCCCAAAAGCACTCGGGTAGCCCAGAATGCAGTCTCATGCTTCCAGCTCTCTCATTTAGCGTTCTGTTCATCCGCTCAGCCACGCCATCTGCTGTGGCGTTCCTAGAATTGTTTTCTCCCATTTGATTCCACTGGCTACGCAGAACTCCCTGAATCTCCCGTCAATGTAATCATCTCCATTGTCTGACCTCAGACACTTCAGCTTCAACCCGGTTTTAGTCTCCACCAATGCTTTCCACTTCTTGAAAACTTCAAACACATCAAATTTATTTATCAGAAAATAAACCCATACCTTTCTGCTGGAGTCGTCAATGAATGTCACATAATACTGCAAGCCTCCAAGAGATGCAACTAGAGAAGAACCCCACAGATCTATGTGTACCAATTCTAGCCTTTCTGGCTTTGGTGTCCTGCCGCCTTTCATAAAACTGACCTTCCTTTACTTCCCGAAGGTGCAGCCTTCACACAAATCAAACTCCACAGACTTCAAACCTGGCAACTTGCCTTTTAACTGCAAAATTTTCATCCCTTTCTCGCTCATGTGCCCCAGCTTCTGATGCCATAAGCTCATGTCAGACACACTGTCTGCCAGTGCCACTGTATCCATTGTACTTGTGGTCGTGTACAGGGTACCTGTCTTCGTTCCTCGAGCTACTAACATAGCTCTTTGGTGACTTTCCACGTCCCACCAACAAAGGTCACTGAATGACCCTCAAAATCTAAGTGTCCAACAAAAATTAAATTTCTCATCAATTTAGATACACGTCGTACCTTGTGTATCTTCCATATTGAATCGTTTGGCGCTCTGATTCTCACATCGCCTGTACCTACGATGTCTAAAGCCTTCTCGTCTGCTAAATATACCTTGCCAGAATCACCAGCAACATAATTTTTCATATTCTCCTGGTTTGCCGTCGCGTGAAAGGATGCTCCTGAATTCAGGACCCAGGAATCAATAGGGCTATCTACTGATAAGAGCAAAGCATCCTTGACATTTTCTGTCACAACATTGGCTGACTGACCATCAGATTTCTTCTTCTGCTCCCTACAGTTCTTGATGTGGCCAGTCTTGCCACAACCCCAGCATTCGGCCTGCCGTCTCAACCTGGACTTGCTTCTGTCTCTTCTAGACTTAGACCTACGCTTGTTTTGATTCCTGTCATTGCATCTATCCCGTGTTTCAACATTTAATGGCGTACCATCATTCAAACCACAAGTTGATACCTCACCTGAATCTCTTCTGCGAACTTCTTCGCTCAGAATCAAGTCCCTAACATCGTCATACTTCAGTTTATTCTTACCAGCATAATTACTCACTGCCGTCCTCATAGCCTCCTAATTGTTTGGCAGTGAAGCCAACACAATCAAGGCTCTGACTTCATCGTCAAAATTAATCTCTACTGAAGACAACTGATGTGTAATGGTATTAAATTCGTTTAGATGTTGTGCAACGGTTGTGACTTCGGCCATCTTAAGATTGAATAGTTTCTTCATAAGATGTACCTTATTGTTTTGCCAATGCGTTTCTTACATGCTTGACAGTGCCGCCATCATATCTACTGTAGTTTTCTCCTTGATCACGTTGTGTGCCATTGACCGGGACAACGTCAATCGAATAACTTCCAGCACCTGCTTGTCAAGCAACATCTAGTCCTCATCCTTCATGCCCTCTAGTTTGGATCCCAAGAGCAGCAAATGTAGCTTCTTCCCGTACAGATAGTCCTCTATTTACATTCTCCAATAGCCGAAATTCGAACCATCGAATTTCGAGATTCCTATCGATCTGCCTTCTTCTCCCATATTAAATCACCAATTTAGAAGCTGAAATTGATGAAATAAACCACACCAATACGTCCGAAATGGTTAAAATAGTTCAAAACGACTCCTGAATCAATCAAATCGGACTTAAAATGCCCAAAATATGAAACAAATTTTAATTATAAAAAAATGGGGCAGATCTGGATTTTGGCGGGTCGGGTTGACCGGTTTGAACACGTGGCGTCTTCTCAACAGTATGAACAGTGCTCAACAGTAATAAACAGTGTTGTCTTCTCCCTGTTCTGGAAAAAAAAAAGAGGAGGCTCTGTTTGGTTTTTTCTTAATTCTCGAACACTTTAAACGAAGCTAGATGGCTCGTTTCAACTCCGTTTTCGACATGTAATATATCGTCGGAATCACATCGACGAGATCTACACACCGATATAATCAAATGGTGATTTCGGAATAGTTCACTTCCGGGAAGATCTGGGTTTTGCACGAAAAAAACTCTCCAACCTCACTCTAATACCAATTGTTAAGGTTCAGATAGGTCCACAACACAGGCAAAACACACAAATACAAGAGAAACCAAGATTACGTGGTTCAACACGGTCGCCTACGTCCACACGGAGAGAGAAGAGTTTATTAATTTATGGAAACAAGAAATTACAAAGCTCTCAACACTGGACTCACTCAACACACTCATCTCATACATACAAATCATTTATATAGAAGAGAGAGAGAGCGACAAGAGAATTCTGGTTTGCTACCAAATCTTGACAAAAAGAGGAGAAATCACAGCGCCGAGATTTGCAGCAACAAATCTAGGCTGTTTGTCTTACAAATCTTGGCGCCTTCTTCATCAATTTCTTTGGCTGCTTCTTCAACAATTTCCACCACGTGGGTGGGTAACACCACATGGCTCCTCTACAACACTACCTTCCACCTCACTAATTCGTGGTATGATCTCTTGTGCTCCTTTTCTTTCCTCATTGACCAAGAACAGGAGAGGGTTTCTTACCAACCATGTATCTCCTTTTGGAAATAGAAACCACACATTGAAATAATAAAAGAAAATCTCACAGTTATGCGCACAGTATTCAGAGTTGAGGTTGTATGTGCTAAGCGTATTCAAGAGTACTATTGTGATTGTGTCGTGATATGATTAGATATAAATACATGTGAGGTAAAGGAGACAAATTACGTTCCGTGAAACCTATTCCCCAATCCTTATCTTTGTCTTTTTCCACTCTTCTCCTGTTTCAGTGTTTCCTCTAACCCTAAGTTCTCAGTTATTCACTGTAACTTGGTGTCAGAGCAAGGCATCTGTCTAGTATTCAGATTTCAGTTACAAAATCTCACTGCAAAAAGTTCTCTTTATTCCAGAAAGCTACTGCCAATTCCGCACGTGTGCGTGTGAGTACAACAGTATTTCCAAAAAAAAATTTAAGTTTGTATTGGACTAAACCCCATGGACGAAAGCAATCACCCCCAACCACATGAATCAGGTAAGACAGCAAACAGTCGAGCCCACAATTAATGAGCCTCCACCTCACAAGAAGAATAACACGCAAAGAAAATATAGGTGAAAAGGAATGTACTGAATCAAGTCTTAGGCATTAAATGTTTCACTAAGGCAAATTACGATCTCCTCAAAAATTCGTCCTGCCATTAACAACTCAACCATGAAGCTTAGAACAACCAGATGATTCAGCAAAGGAAAATTGAAGTTCACCACAAATCTAGTTGGCTATGCATAAAGATATATGGGATTTACATCGTAATTGTCAAAAGAGTTACCCTCTTAGTCTGGCAAAAACAACTTTGCAATATATTTGCTATTGCCAAGATTTAAATGTCAGACAAAGACTGGAAACCAGGCAACTGATGTATAACCTAAAAGTGTCCAGGCATACCTCATAGTAATGCACAAGAGACATTTGAAAAGTAATGCAGAACCCCAGTGGAATGCAAGTTAAGTATATTTACGATATGAAGGGAAGGAGTAAATGGCTTACCCAACAAAAAAGCAGATTACACTTAGATTTTCCCATGAGAAAATCAAGAACTGAATCCACATTTTTCCTGCAGAAAATCAACTACAATGTTTAAGGGACATAACAGTTAAATTATAATAAAAATAAATAGCAAATGAACAAGCCAAATCAGAAGAAAAAGCAGCGAAAAACAAGAATAACAGCTCACAGAATAGCATTTCAAATTCATGACTATAGTAAATCTCTTAAGCCAAAGGTTGAAGGAGTAAAGAGTACTTGGTCCTTGATGACCAGACACCCACGTGAAATCTCTCAAAGCAAAACTGCAGAAAATCGTCACAGTAGGGCCTCTTAAAAACTGGTACAAAAAAATGAAAACCAAGTTAAATCCAAGCTGATGGCGAATAGACAATAAGCTTCAACAAAATTCCTTTTGTTACAGTCAATTCTCACTTGCTTTATTTGATATAATTGTGTCTGGGTTATACTTAAATCCTCCAGGCACACATGGAATAATATCAGCAAGCAGTCCATTCACATCAAGGACAATAAGCTTTTTTCTGAAATTTCCAGGTGGGGTTCCTTCTAGTGATGACTGCAACATCTGTCGAGGCCCTTCCTTCCCAATAACATCATCTGTCATTGCACCCAACTGTGATGCTGAAGGTATTGTATCTTTTAACATGGGTTCTGCACCCAAATTGTCAGACTCTCGGTTCTCAACAGAAGGATCGCTGCCACGTGTGTCATCAGAAGTTTTCTCCTCCAAGGAAATTGTTGTGGGTTTGTCCCTAAATTCTTCTGTTGGACGCACATCCAGTACTGCATCATCCTTCGCAACACTCTGTCCATTAATCATCATCTCTTCCGAGTTCTCCATCTTAATTTTCTCATCCTGTTCCCCAGATGCAGATTCACCATCGGGACATTCAGCAGAAGCTTTTTCTAGTAAGATATCTCCTGCAACCAGAAACGAGGTGCCATGTCCGGCTACAACTTCCTCCACCATTTTCCCCGCGTATCCAGACGCAGTTGCTTCATCCAAGTGATTCGAAGAAGTATCTCTTACCGAACAGTCTCGTACATCTTGTGCTGGTGGGGAAGCACCCTCCTGGGTGGATCCTAAACTGCTTACTTCAGAATCAGACAACTTCCTTCTTTTACTCCGATCCTTTCTTAGTTTCTTCCTCTTGGTACTGCTCGGACCAAAAGAACTAACATCAACCTGAGCATGGGTATCGTGTTCCATAGTTGAATTATCATCCAAGCACTTTTGAAAACTATTCCCCTGCCCCTCAATTTCCGAAACGGAATTGTCATCCACTCTTTCAACAAACATTTTACCTCACATGTTTCGAACAAATGGTCAATTAGCTCCCAAATAAATTTCCAAGTTTTTCTTGTCAATCGAGAATCAAGATTACTTCATCATTAATGTCCGACAAACCACAGATCATATTAACAAATACCACCGAAAGAGCGTAAGAAACAAAACATCGCCGGATTCTCTCCATAAACAAATACTAACAACAGCATAATGTACCAATTAGCCCGAAAACGCAACAAATCGATTAAGAAACCATATCCTCTGCGCATCATGAAAAATCCCTACCAATCAAATCGAATATCCAAACAACTACTTCCACTACATGACAACAACTCAGATTTGAGAGCCTTACCAAACGAGATTCGGATTTTGAGAGAGGTGGATAGTACGGCACGAATCAACGGCCCAGTGAATTGAATCAGCGCTCTTAGTTGAATCTGTCGGTGAAGAACATTGATCGAGATACAGAGGCGATCTACAGAGAGAAATTGAGGATTCTAGAGAGAGAGAACACTCCCGCGCGCCGCTCGCTGGGATCGAGGAAGAAGGATTTGGATTTGGATTTGGATTTGGATTTGTGTCAGATGAGGAAGAAAGAAGATAAAAAGCGAAATGTCGAAATGCCGTCAAAGGGTTCACTGTGTGGCGATGGATAACAACAACTAACTAGGATTGGTGGATTCAGCTCGATCTAAACAATCCCTAATATAATTAGGGTTAGAAAATTCTAGGATGGAGATGAAAAAGGATTCATTTGTCGTTTTGCATGTAAAATTGATTTTCTTTTTTTTTTTTTTCTTTTTTTCTGAGAGTGTTCAGAAATATTACTGTTAATTTTTAATTTTTTTTAATTAATTTTAATTATAAGTTATAAATTTTTTTAAAATATTCATAATTTTTATTATAATTTAAAAATATTTTTTATTTTAATTACAAATTATAATTTTTATTAAACACTTATAATTTTATTATAAATTATAATTTATAAGCTATTAGTAATAGTTTTGCCAAACAACACGATTTTTTGTCAAAGCCAATTAGTTTTAAAAGTTATTTTTTCCTTAATAAAAAAAATAAACTGAGTTTTAAAATAAAATTTTTGTTAAATTAGTTTTAAAACTAATTTTTTTAAAATTAATTAATAATAAAATATTAATTTTTTATTTTTTGTTGAATTGAACAATATTATTATTTTATATAATTTATTATAAGGATAATATGTAGTTGCCATTAAAAAGTAGATAAATTATGAGATACGGTTATTATTGTCTTTTAAAATATAGTAAGAGTTTAAATAAACTATTTAAGAAATTTAGTATTTTAATTTGATGTTTTATTTTTAAGATTTTTAATTTTTTTCTCAAATTGACTATATCGATTTATTTTGTGTTTTAGCAAAAAAATAAAAAATAAGAACTAAAAAATTTGGATTGCATCCAAAGTTTGAATGAATATTTAGAGCCAGAGCAGTTATTCCATATTTTATGG
This sequence comes from Heliamphora exappendiculata, assembly GCA_034768845.1. NCBI lineage: Eukaryota > Viridiplantae > Streptophyta > Magnoliopsida > Ericales > Sarraceniaceae > Heliamphora > Heliamphora exappendiculata. Next base: position 27,589 of record JAOTRH010410898.1, read on the forward strand.
GATATTGTTCAAAATAAATTTAGAATACACATTTATGTGAGTTCATATTAGAAGTGATGGAACTCATATCAAAAATGGTAAAATTTACACAAATGTATAATTTAAATTTATTTAGAACAATATCTCACGGGCATGAAATAATTCTATTTTAGAGTCATAATGAAAAATTAAAATGTCAAAAACTATAAGAGCTAGCTAATTTAAAATATGGAGAGGCAATGGCCAAATAATCTAAGACTTCGTTTGGTATTTTAGATAAAATTATATAAGATATAAAAAATAATTAATATATGAGTATCGCATAATTTTTAATACCAAAGTATTATAAAAAAAATTATGTATACTGTACAAATCTAGTCTATGTTTGGCATGGTGAAATAATGAATGAGATGGAAGTTTTATATTTTGCTGTTAAATAAAAAAATATGATATATTGAATCTGGTACTAATAATACTAAGAACTAATGTTATTAATATCATTAATAAGTAATTAATAATCTATTATTCATCAGATAAATTATTCTAATTTTGCGATAAAATGCAATATTATTTATTCTAAGAGACAAAAAAAATTAAAATGATGAACCCATACCCATAATCCAAACATGCACCGGAGGATTAAACTAAGTTTGACTCATGTAAAAAAGTAGTTAAATTTTTTGATTTAGCTTCTTTTTGAGAAAAAAATTGTACTACCAAACAAGGCAAAGGTTTTAAAGAACTTTAGTTTTTTTAAAGAAAAGAGAAGGGGGAAAAATTATTTGGCATAATTATTATGTGACATAATTTCTTTAGAGTGTTTTTTTAGTTAAAATATCTAATGTGTTTTTATATTTATTTTAAAATTGTAGTAGTTGAAATAATGATAAAATTAATTTTTTAATTAAAAATATTATAATAACTAAATAATATTTTTTAATTTTAAAATTGAAATTACTCATAAAAGTAAATGTCCGGACTTAAAATTGGATTGGCAAAGCACATATATACCAAAGTCACCGTTTGGCAAACGAGAAATGGAAAATAGGATATCCTATTTAGAATCTAACAAATTATATGGGAAAAATCCATTTAACCCTTTTGTGGTATTTAATTTTTTTTCTTTGATATTTCAGCACTTGAGGCTAATTGTTGATTAATTTAAAATTTAATTTTTTTTAGCTAAAATAAAAATTGGGTTCAAAATAATTTGTTTAGTAAATTACTTTTTGAACTAGTTTTTTTTTTTTTTGAAGTTGATTGACTCGGTAAACAATTTTTTAAATTTTGTATTTAAATTAGACAGTATTGCATTTTTACATAATTAATTATAACAATTATATAGTAATAGCAATAAATAAGTTATTTAGCGGGGGCATTTTAATATTTTAGAATGAGATAAAATATTAACAGTTTTATAAAAATTAGTATTTTAATTTAATTTTTTAATTTTTTACTTTTTTATTAAACAGGATATGATAGTTTTTTCACATTTTAACTAAAAATCTTAAATCGCTAATCAAAATCCTAATTAGTCAAAATCATATTTACTAGGAAAAAGACAAACATACCCTTTTTCGTCTTCATTCATCTAATTTTAACTTTATTACGAACAATTAAATTAATTTGTTTTAAAAATAATATAAAAAATAATACCTAGACAACCCAATTAATTAAGACAAATTCTTCACCTGTGTTTGGACTAGTTTTTTTTATTAATTTTTTAATTTTTTAACTTTTAACTTTTTTTATTAAAAAAATAAATATAAAAATCTGAAAAAAAAAAACCAACAAAAATCAAATCAGTGAACTTTTAAAAAAAATATTTTAAACAAAAAAAAATCTCTAAAAAAAAGTTAAACTAAATATAGCTTAATTCGTCACCTCCCAGTCACTCCGCAGCCACCATCCCAACCACCTCGTATAAGTATGATAAAAAAATAAAAAATTAAATTAAATCTTTCTAATTCCTTTTATTTGAAATAAGTGAAAATAGAAAAGTAATTTCTGATTAATTCTTGTTATTTATCAAAATATGTTTTAAAAAAGTCTAATAAACAAAAGATAAAAATCAATTATTATAAGTTGCGCATTGTTGTCTTTTTTCCACAACTAATTAGAATAATATCATAAGCAATCTCAATTCAACTCTCGCAAAATAACTTACCAAAGATTAAAGTAGTCATTTAGTTTCAATTTTAAAATTACCTGTGTCGATCTATTTATACCGATCTAATAAATATTTAAAAAGTTACCCAAAAAATGGGATAATAAACAATGGGAAATTTATGTTTGAGGGAAGAAATCATTATTAAGAGATATTTTGATCAATATCATATAGACATGTACAATAAAAAAATAAGTATAAAAAAATAACTACATAAATACTTTTTCATATGGTACAAATCAGAAAGGATCAAAAGTTAATTGTTCAAGTACTTATACACTTTTGTTAAAAAAATAAATAAAATGATAATTTTTTTTCCCACATAAATTCACATTAAACACAAATTATTCCATCTATATACTAAAGTCATTCCATCTATCTATTTTAACTGTTAAATATGTGGACCTACAAATCATGTCTTTAAAATTGCAGGTTGTGGCCTCTTTTAGCCACCTCTTATAAAAGAGATAATAAAAGAAAAAAAAACATAAAAATAAATAAGTTGGGCATGATGTTAAAAGAAAAAAGAACTTAAAATATGCATAGATATATAAATAAAGAAAAATATTAACCCTAGCATAGTAAACAGTGAATAAATAGACTCTTACCGTTAAAATTTTAAATTGTGATAGGTCAAAAATTAATTAGACAAAGAAGAATTTAATTATGACTAATAAAATTTTAACTCTTACTTGTCAAAATTTATTATTATTCACGGGTTTAATGTGCTGTAGTTAGCAGAATCCATAAATAAATTTTAAAAAATGATAATCATCTTCATTGGGCAGTGAATAATAGGTATATAATATATAGTTATCTGTGCAGAATTTATTGATATCTATAAAAGCGATAGGCTCAACATCTAAAAGTGTATTGATATTGAAAAAAAATTTATCCTTATTATTTTATTAAACATCACTCATTAGGCGGTGGTTAACATGACCCATAAATTAAATGCAAATACCAAACAATGGCAAAAATATAAATCATTTGGGCAATAAAAAGGATAGTTTTCCCTTAATATATTTCACACCTTGTCCACCTCTTTAATGGGTTACACACCAAAGTTATATATATGTTGTATTTATTACATATGAAATAACTAATAGCAGATGAAAAATCCAATAAAATACTCAATTACATAATCTAGCTGGTGTTTGGTAAAATTATTACTAATAGTTTTTAATTTTTTATTTTTTATTTTAGTTATAAGATATAAATTTTTTTAAATACTCATAATTTCTGTTACAACTTATAATTGTTTTTTTTAATTTTAATTACAAGTTATAATTTTTATCAAATACTCACAATTTATGCTACAAGTTATAATTTATAAGTTATTAGCTAGTTTCAACAATGCCAAATACTCGCTATATAAACTACTCTTATTAAAAATTTGCTAAATTCACAATTACCAAGGAGGGGATGAAAAAGGAAAAAACAAAAAAAAAAAGAGTTGGTATAAGTCCTCGTTTATATTTGGAAAAATTTAAAAATTTATTATACAACATAAAAATTTTAATATGACATTTATATAGCTATCTAATATATAACCACTGAAGTGAAATAATCTTGACATTCTATTTTGTTTTTTTTATCTCTCGTGTTCTTTTTACAAAAAAAAAGTAAATAAAAAATTATTAATTTTTATTACTTCTTTTTTTACTAATCTAATTAAAAGTAATATAGTTGTTATTTTTTTATTTTTTATTTTTTTACATCTATAAATTAAAAATTAATAAAATTATATTTTTAATTGAGTGCCTTAAAATTAGCTAATTAACTAATTATTAAATTATTAATATTATTTTTTGTTTCACTCTTAAATTTTTAAAATTTTATATCTATCTATTTACAATATATAACTTTTAATATGACATTGTGCAGTTATTAAAAATCTAATCATTAAAATAAAACAATTTAAAGGCTTCTATTCTATTCTCTTTAACGGTAAACAGAGCCTAAAGCATCTAAATTGAAATATCCAAAATCGCTACACACTATTTACAATGCAGATAATGACTTAATTACCTTCAATGATACAAATATACATATACTGCCAGCTAGGGCCTTTATTCATGTCTGATTTCAACAAAAGTGTACAAAACCTTAAGAATTACTACATAATTTGTTCTATCCACAAACTATAATTTCCATTGTACTTACATTCACAACAAAGTATTCATGTTAAGGCTAAAGAAATAGTCACCTTTTTTTAGAACAATAAGATAATTTTTCACCAATCTTAGAGAGTGTTTGCAAAGTTTTTTGTTACATCATTTAATTTTTTATTATTAATTTTAACTATAAGTTACAATTTATTATAAACACCTACAATTTCTGTTACAAATTATAATTATTTTTACTTCTATTTTAATTATAAATTATATTTTTTACGAAACACTTATAACTTTTAAAACAAATTACAAATTATAAATTATTAATTTCAATAATATTAAGTACTACCATATAATTGTGATAAGATAACTGACATGCAAAATTTACAACCCTTCATTAATTTTACAGCAGGTTAGAGCAGGGATGCGTTTAATAATGGAGTAGGTGGTTTGGTAGGGTCATTTTTGTCTTATACAAGTTTTTACTACTGGCCTGTGGTACTAATACCACCCTACATATGAAATTGAATTGTCTAGGTTGTGCATAAGTAATGGTAGTTGAATTGAATTGTGGGTTGGTTATTAAATTCTTACCAAACACTGAATTGAATGGAAGTTGGGCCCACTAATCCAATTCATTACGTTTCATCCAATAATCAAACAAATTTGGCCCAATTTGTGATAATTGTTTATCTGCTTATTTAATTTTATTTGTAATAAAAAAAATTATTATTTAGTCAAATTATTATATTTTTAACTTCTATCATTGAGACAAGTCAAAAAAGTAAAAAAAATTTATCAAAATTTAAAAAAATTTAGAAAAGACAAAAATAAGTCAATAAGTTAAATTTTATGTTGTTTATTTTTATTTGTAGTAGATTTTTTTTTTCATCTTTTGATCTTTTTTTACTTTTTGGTTTCATCTCATCGAGATGATTCGGACAAGTAAAAACAAAAGTCAAAAAATGAAAAAAAAAATTCAAAAAAGACAAAAATAAGCAAAATTATCAAATTTGGCCCAAACAGGGCCTAGTCAATGGTCATATTTGATAATTCCAATATAATAGAAGATAAAAATAATATTGTGAATTATACATACTTCTTTTTATAACAAGAAAATACGGATAAATTATGTATACTATGAGATGTTTAGTTAGTATTTGAATAGAGTGGTATAAATATGTAATAAAAGTTATATAATTATTTTTTATTATTAAACGAGAAATAAAATAATTTAAAGGGTAGAATTAATAATAATTGGAGGTGGTTGTTATAATAATACTATAAATGATGTATTACAAATCTGTTATTCATGAAATTATTACTCCCAATTTTGAAAAATAAATGCAAAATTATTAATACACATATGTTGAACAGCAATATTGCATATCCTAAAAACTTGTTAAAAAGTTTTTATAGAACTCAAAATTAATAATTCAGGTTCACTTTGAATGTGGCTCACACCAGGCACCTAATTGAATTTGAATTATTTATTTTAAATTTTAAATTTAAATTTAAATTAAGATTTTATATTAGGTTTTTTTAGCACATAGCATTCTTCAATTCTGAATAAGTGAGAGCCAAATTCAAAGTAAAATCAACGTGTATAGCTACATAAGACTTTTACAAATATACTTTTTTTTTTCCTTACAAATATACCATTTTTTTATTTTATATAAGGGGTGTTTTTTATTATGTAGATGTAGAAATAGATGTCATGTGCTGGGTGAAGTTGCTAGGTTCTAAAACTAGTATAGGCCTTAATTTTTGGGCGAAGAGAGTAAAGTGATAATTTAAACTGTTTATTTTATGATCTGTTAGGATTTTATGCGTAAATATTTAAAATAAGAACTTGTTGAATAGTGAAAAAAATCATGTAAGTTACGATTCATAAAAAAAATAAAGAATAAAAACAATAACAAGAAAAACACAAAATATATGTGGTTCGCTAACTGCCTACTTTCGCTGGACAATAAGAATGAATAATCTATTATTATAAATAAGAATTATAAAAACTAACTCCACATTGTCTGATATTTAAATTTGAGTCTCACTCTAGTGTATATGAATCTCTTTTTACACTATTTGGTCTCAACTTGAGTATTTTTGATGTATTCGGACACTGTGTTTCACCATCTATGTGTTTGGAATTTCTAGTGCTTAAACCCTCCCTTTTATATAAGTTTCAAAAAAATCCTAATTAAAATTCAGCTCAATAAATTGATTGTCAAAAAGATCACCAACGTAATTCCTATGTGATTTAAGAAACTCAATATCATTTTGTTTCCAAATCCTTTGTTACCGCTGATTGACTAAAAAAATTTTAATTTAATACTCACAAATTTGATCCAATAAAATTATATTCGAGTTAATCTCAGCATAACCCACATAGGGAATTATTTATAAAAATATTTAGTTCGATCAACATATAAACAAATTATATTTTATTTTATAGTTTAAATTTATGCAGTTTATTTAAACCAAAATTGTCCATTAGGTGCAACAAATATAATTTATTCATATACTTATCAATATTTAATCAAATTATTTTTTGTTTTGCGGAGTCTACAATATGAATGTTAAATAAAGATTTTATAAGTTATAGGGTCCTAAGTCTTTCAATGGTGCTAGGTGTTGGAATCTGTGAATTTCATTGGCCATTGAAATTCAGATTTCTATTGCAATTGAAGTATGGAAACCAACAGCCATGAGTGGCCATTGATTTCCAGAGAAAGCCTTCCATAAATGAAAGGGTCAGAGAAAAGGAAGAGTCACAGAGAAGAGAAAGAGACAGAGAAGAAGAAGAGACTCAGAGAAGAGGAAGAGACAGAGAAGAGAACGTGATAGAGCCTGGAGCTCCAAGGGTCTGCCCAGAATTCAATAGCCATAAGTGGCAATTGAATTCTC
>JAOTRH010411118.1:0-34757 GCA_034768845.1 Heliamphora exappendiculata
AAATTAAAGATATTTATTTATAGGAAATGAAATATTAAAATCATCAAAATTAATTAATGAAGCACTTGTGCTAACAGAATGGAAGAAAATCTAATATCAGCCATTTTCGTGCATTTAGGTGCAAATGTTTTGTTTTGAAAAATAATAAAGAAATTTTGCACAAGTTTGACGCAAAATCCGATGAAGATATTTTTTAAAGATATTTTTTATCTAGTAAACCTTATAGAGTTTTGAACAAAAGGATCTTAGTTGTTGAAGAATTTATATATGTTATTTTTGATGAAACTAACTTTGATTCTTCAAAAGAATTTTGTTAAGATAATTTGATTGACATAGAAAAAGGTGTTGAAGATATCTTTATTAAAGACTAAGATGAGCCAAATCAAGAGAAAGTTTCAAACCCTCAGCAAAATGAAGTTACAATAGGCTGTTGGACCTTCAAATCCTAAAAATCCAGATTTGCCTAAGGAGTGGAGGTATGTTTATAGTCACCCAAAAGATCTTATCATTTGTGATCTATCTCAAGGCATAAAAACTCAATCTTCTCTACATAATATTTGTGGTAATCTAGCATTTCTTTCCCAGACGGAATCAAAATATTTTGAGAAAGCCAAAAATGATAAGTTTTGGACCTTGGCTATGCAAGAAGAGTTTAATCAATTTAAAAGAAATAAGATTTGGAATTTAGTCCAAGACCTAAAAAACACTCTATCATCGGTACAAAATGAATTTTTAAAAACAAAATGGATGAGAATGTAGTAGTTATTAGGAATAAAGCTCGATTGGTAGCCCAATGTTACAATCATGAAGAAGGCATCGATTTGGATGAGATTTTTGCTCCTATTACTAGGCTTGAAGCCATTAGGATGTTACTTGCTTTGCATATTTTAAAATTTTTAAACTCTATCAAATGGATGTCAAAAGTACCTTTTTAAATAGTTTTATCTTAGATGAAATTTTTGTGAAACAACCTCTTGGCTCTGAAATTCTAAAATTTTCAAATTATGTTTACAAACTTACCAAGGCTCTCTATGATTTAAAGCAAGTACCTAGTGCATGGTATGAATGGCTCAGCAAATTCTTGATTGAAAATGAGTTTTTTAGAGAAAAAATTGATATCACATTTTTCATTAAGTCTCAAGAAAATGATATGCTAGTTGTCCAAATTTATGTAGATGATATTATTTTTAGTGCAACTAACGAATCTCTTTGTAAGGACTTTGCTAAGTAAATGCAAGAAAAATTTGAGATGAGTATGATAGGAGAACTCAACTACTTTCCTAGATTTCAAATCAAGCAAACACAAGAAGAAATCTACATCAATCAAACTAAGTACACAAGGGACCTATTAAAGAGGTTTGACATGCTGAAACCAAACCCATGGAAACCCCGATGTGTCCTACAACAAAACTTGACAAGAATGAAAACGGTAAAGCAGTAGATGAAAAACGCTATAGAGGTATGATCGGATCTCTACTATACTTAACTGTTAGTCGTCCTGATATAATGTTTAGTATTTACATATGTGCTAGATTTCACTCTAACCCTAAAGAATCATATGTGGCCGCCGTTAAGGGCATCTTTAGATACTTCTTAGGTACACAAAATCTAAGATTATTCTATTCTATAAGAATAACTTTTAAGTGATTTGGCTATTCAGATGCTGATTTTGTTGGATATAAAGTGGATAAGAAAAGTACAACTAGAACATGTCAATTCCTAGGACACTCACTAATCTCATGGTTTAGCAAGAAACAGAAGTCAGTAGCCTTGTCTACAGTCAAGGCTGAGTACATAGCAGCTGGTAGCTGTTGTGCACAAGTTCTTTGGATGAAACAACAACTAGAGGACTATGATTTTTGCTTAGATCATATCCCTATAAAATGTGATAACACTAGTACAATTACTATATCAAAGAACCTAATATAACACTCTAGAATCAAACACATTGAGATTAGACATCACTTTATAAGAGATCATGTGCAAAAAATAAACATTGAACTTGAATTCATAGGCACAGATTACCAACTTGCGGACATATTCACTAAACCTTTAAATGAAGAACGAATATGTTATATAAGAAGAGAAATTTGTATGTTATGTGCTCCTAATTCATGATTAAAATGCTATAATAACCATGTATTTTCAAAGTATTTTAATGCTTTTGATATTCTTCATTGATGTGTGAAAAGTGTCGACACCACTTGAAAAAGTGTGGACATATGTGTGCTTGAGTTAACTCATAATTATATGGAAGAGACACTGCGGGGAAAAAGTGTCAACCCATTTCTATATAGTGTCGACTCAAATTTGATGTCTTGCTCTCGGTAAATTTGGGTCGACCCAACGCTTAAACGTGTCGACTCAAATGGTCGAAAGTGTTGACCCTCTCTGAAAAAGTGTCGACACAATTTCTAATTTCGAACACCCACACTCACAAAGAAAAGTGCCGACTCAAAAGTCGTTTGTGTCAATACAAATCTTTATGCCTATTTAAGAGGCACTGGTCCTCACCATTCGCATTATTTCCTCTCACTCTCTCTCCATAACTGTTCATGTCCTGCCGTTTTTTCCTCCTTTGAAAAACGAGTCGACCCTTCATCTTCTTTCCTCTCTTTAATCTCTCTTTGATCCAAGATGACTCCATGAACAATGGGTAAAGGCAGCAAACACACCGGAGATGCGGGTCCGTTAAACCCTAGTGCATCGAAGAAGAAAAAGACGGCGGGAATCGAAGCGATTGCAATATCGGAGGCCTTGAGTTTCAAATCGACCAAGTTGTAGCAACTCTATTTCTCCTCTTTCATAAATCGTAAGGTAATTCCTAGTCGATCTGTTGATTTCTCTTTCTTTGATTCCATAGAAATGTGCTTTAAAAACTTGTTCTCTAGTCTCGGGTGGGAGAGACTACTTCAAACTGGTGACCTCACTATCCCACGCTAGTAAAGCTTTTTTACGCACATATCCATATTTCATCTATCCTGAGAACCACCATCACCTCTTGGATGAATGGTACAGAAATCCACTTAACTTTTTCTATTTTTAATGAAATTCTTTGTGTCTGAGGGCGAGGATTTTGTTTCTTACAATAAGAGATCTATCGACATTGATATATTTTCTTTTCATGATGCTATCAGACAAATTTTTGAAGTTAATGAAATTGACCCTTCTAAAACCCTAGAAGCCAACTCACTCAAATCTGAGATGAGATTCTTCACTATATGGTCAACCACATCTTTTTACTACAAATGGAAAAGTTTTGGGATGTATCTTATATGCACATTTTTATAATACGGTGTATTCTGGAGCAGAAAAACCTAGATCTTAATTTTATTTTACTTCTGATATGCTCCAATCCTATGACAAATCCAACTTCTTCTACCACGGCATGTTCTTGACCAAAGTTTTTCACCATTTTGGCATTGATTTATCTGCTGAGAAAATGGTTTCTTTCTCAAAGCATGATCTGTATGGTGCTTCTACTTTAAAATATATGCAAATCTCTGAGATTAACGGAGTTTGGACCACTCGACGTGGTACTCCATCCATTCCTCGAAATCTTTTTACATCACGAGACTTCTCCCTCATTAGAGTAGATTTTGATTCACCTGCTCCACTGTCTGCTAGGGCTGACACACCAGGACCTTCTTCTGCTCCCTCTCATCCTTCTCCTTCTGTACAATTTGATGTTCCATCTATTCCATCTACCTCATCTGCTGCTACTCTTTTCGATCTTTCTAAAGTTGTATATTTAGTTAAAGGTCTATAATCTATCTTGACCTCTTTCTAATCTAAAATTGATCAAGATGTGTTTGACCTCAATAGCTCTATATTCTCTTTATTTGACAAAATCAAATACTTGGACAAGACCTACCAAGCCCTGTGTCGTGATGTTGAAAACGCCACAGATGTTAGGAGAGCCTTGTGCAAGACAGTGGACGACAATCTTGTGTCTATAGTCAACTGCAACAAGACAATCATTTAGTAAGTTCGAAAAGAATACGACCAAGGTATTGTCACAACAGTTCACACCAACTTCAGAAAAGTTAAAAAGCATCTCAAATGGCTGCAAGAAGCTTAGAGTAAACAGTTCAAACCCAAGGAATCAAAAGAAGAAAAAGTTGCGCGATTGAAGCATGAAGCAGATTTAGCCCTTGCTGCTACTTTGGATGCAATGGCTGCTGCGGAGAAAAAAAGTCGAACGTGCATTCTCCTCCAAGGAAAAAGCCCCAAAAAGATGCCAGAAGCCGGAAGAAAAGAAGAAATTCAAGAAATTTATGGATAATCAATGACATCGACCTTTTGATGATTTCAAATGGGGAGAAGGAAAGGTAAGGAAGTGAGAAGTGGAGAAGAAGTGAAAATATTTACGAACTTTTTGATCATTCATAGATTTTTAATGGTTATGAGGGAGAAGTTGTACCTTTAAACATTCACTCTTTTTTTATTGTTGTGTGTTGTGAATGTTGGTTTGAACATAGTCTCTTTTATGTTTATTGATGAATATTTATATGATTGTAAATGTAAAATTCTTGTTAAAATTCTTTTTTGATAGCATAGCTCTCTATATATCTCTATGATTAATGTTTGGGATTTAAAAATCACTTCGCACATTATTGATTTGATGCACAAGTATTAACAAATTAAGAATGCTTCTGAATTAAAATTGTAAATCATCTTATAAGTGTACTTTACACAGCTGATTGTATGGTTAACTATTATGATTGTATATCTTGTTAAGGTATAACGATAAGGGGATAACGTTTATTAAAAATATTTTTAAATATTTTTTAAAAAATATTAAAATTGTTGTAATTATAAAAAAAGGAGAGATTGTTAACTCAATGACTTTTTATTTAGATTTTGATTATTTTCATAATTTATTTTTTTAAAATAAATTGATTTAAAAGGATAATATTTAATATTTTTAAAAAGATAGTATTGACACAAAATGCTAAATTAGTTGACATCTTTAGCTATATGAGATGACTCATATCTCAAATGGATTAACACTTAAGTATTCTTGAGATGAGAATATTTTGTATTGACCCTAATTGATATTTGAGTCAACACTTTAAGATTAATGATAGTTGATGATATCAAGTATGCCAACACTTTTCAGCAAATGAGTTGACACCATAACATATTCATTAAAAATGTTTCAGGTATCAAAACTTTAAGTCGACATATAAAAGAGCTTAGTCTCTTTGTACTAAAAAAGAGTCGACACGAATTAAGTTTGAGTTGACACTAAAGTGTTTCTTCACTTTAGTTATCTAGAATTTTGAGTCGACACAAATTGCAAATGATTCGACACAAAAGTACCGTGGTCACCTGCAGATTTTGTGAGTCGACATAAATTGAAGAAGAGTCAACACAAAATTACCGAGCCCGCTTGAAAAAATTTTGAGTCAACACAAAAGTCCAAATGAGTCGACACCAAATCACCAAGGGTTCCTACACTTTTTAGTGTCGATACCAAAGGCAAAATGAGTCGACACAAAAAGGCCCTCCCCAAAAGCTGAAGAACGAATTGAGTTGACACACAAACCATTCGTGTCGACATCGTTGTGTTGGTGAGAAGAATGCAGAAATCGTGTCGACACCTCAAAAGATTTGAGTTGACTCAATCACTTGAAGAACCATGCCCTAAATGTTTTGCATTGACCCAAAAGGAATTGTGTCGACACCTACGATTCAATTTTTGGCATTTAATGCCCTCGTTTACCTCCAACAGTCATGAAACCTCAAGAGAATGAGTTACACCTCAGTATTTAAAATATCTAGAGACCTATAATCACTGTTGTATTGCTTGATTCAATGTCAAAATCCTTCAAACTCTCATTTATTATTCATAACTCCAACTCTTATATCTCATCTCTTTACTTCTCATTTATTGCCAATCATTTCTGTAAAGTGATTGAGTGATATTCATAAAATCATCCAATTTATTGTGTCCAAGCATGATGATACCAAGTGAGTGATACTCATAAAATCGTACCATTTATTGTGTCTAATGGTGAGTCACCATTTGTCTTTTGAGTAAGTAGGTAAATCTCATCAAAGAAGAACTCAAGAGATTAGAAGAAAAATAGGAGTGTGTTTTTCATAGGATCATCTTGTAGTTGTAAAAGATTTTGAATGCACTCGTAAGCATTCTGGATCAGTGAAATTCTTAAGAAAAGTTTTGAGTAGTGAACGTAGGTTTGAAAGAAGCCAAACCACTATAAATTTTGGTGTCTGGTTCATTTCTCTATCTCTAACCTTAATATTTGTATTACTTTATTCTTTATTTATACTTTCTATATTTATTTGCAATATTAAAAGATTTTTAAAAAAGTTTTTAAAATTATTATTATCATTTTTAGACCCAATTCACCCCCTCTTGGGTTGTCTAGAACTATCAGCGTGTAATCATTAAAGCCTGCACAATCTCTGGAGTTAGTCTAGATCTGTGATCGTTCAGCAACCATCCACCTGCACTAAAAGGTATCTCTAAAGCAACTGTAGAGACAGGAACTGCAAGTATATCACAAGCATTGCAGACAATACTGGCCACGACACCTCGTGTTGTTTTTAATACTCTAAAATATCAAAATTATCTTCATCTAAATTTTCTACAGCATCAAAATATCGTTGGAGTTCTGAATAACGAATATGAAATAAATGACCAGATAATGGAAGCTGTAAATTACGTTTTAAACAGTTAACACATTCATTATTATAAGTATTATCTAAAGTAATAGAAAATATTTTTGATGCAATACTCCACGAAACTAGTTATTGCCTAATAACTATACTTAAAGAATGACCGGTATAGAAAAATTCTTTTACATAAATTTCAATTATTATATATAAAATGTGTTGTAATAAATTGATATTTTGTAGCATTTCTAGCAGTTCATAAATCAGAAGTTAAACAAATTTTTCTTTTTAGATTTGTAAATAAATCTATCAACTTGGTTTTAATTTTATTAAATCTTTGTAAAATTCTATTTCTAGTAGTATTTCTAGAAAAATATTAAAATTGAGAAGAAAATCTACCTTGTATCATGTATTCAAATACTGGTTGTTCACTCATTAAAAATAGTTATTTTTGTTCTATTATATAATCAATAACATAATTTTGTGTACATGTAGGATTATAGAAAAAATTAGTAATACTACCAGTTGGACTCTTACCTATTTGCATTTGTGTAGTGAGATTAAGAGATGCATTTTTTAGATGACTATTAGAATGTCTATGTAAGTGGCTAGTACCACTCGATGCATTATTCAAAAGTAATTTATTACAAATTTTATATTTTACTTTAACAGTTACAGTGCCATTAATATTTTTTTAAATTTTTTTTTAAAATTTTTTTTACACATTTAAAATATTTTTGCTAGATGAACCTACAGATACAGATGCAGTAGTAGATGTTGATGAACTAGTGGGTGGATTAGGAATAGGAGCAGGGGGAGTGGGATTAAATTCACTGGGTGAAAATATAAAAATATCTTCTTATTCATCAACGAAAAATATATTTGAATCCATAAATAAAATAAAAAATTATAAAATTTTAAAGAGAAATAAAATTATAGAATAAAGAGCTCTGATATTTAATCTTGATCTCGATTGATTTGTATTTTGATCTTGATCTTGATCTTAATTCTTGATCTTCACTTTTTGATTTGCCAACAGTTACACTGAACCTGAATATCACCAATTCATCAATTAATTAGAGAGTTGAGAGTATAAACAGTAGAGAGATTTTTGAATAAAATTAGAGAGAGTAGGGGGCCCTATTTATTGCAAAAATATATAATTTTTTTATTAAAAAAAAAAGCAAAAACTAGCCGTTGGGCCGGGTTCAGGCAGGACCAGGCCGGCTCCAACGGACACTTAATCTCGGCCCATCATTTTTAAATTGTAGTGATCCGGGCCGTTCGTTCGAATTTTTGACCGTTGGAGGTGTTCGGGCCGAGCCGGGCCTAACGGCTAGGTTTTTGGGCAGGCTTAGGACAGGCCGACGTGGGCGGGCTCGGGCTCGGACTTTTGGGCTTCAGGCCTCAGTTCGGGGCTGACCTGGCCCACGGGGTTAGGGAGAAGGCCCAGGCCCGGGGTTGGGAGCTACGGTTAGGGCCGGGCTCAGGCCTTGGCTTGACCGAGACGGGCCCGCACAATAACGGGCCTTGGGCGGGCCATGGGCTTTTCTTACACCCCTACATGAGGATAGTGCTGAGGAAAATCTCCAAAGTGTCTCAAACTCGTCTGCTCCACTGGGCAGAGAAGAAGGTGCTGAAAAATTGAATTGGGCTGCAGGGGCCCTCTATCATGGGGGATACAATACAGGCATTGTCATGATGTGGATTCCTTCAGTTAGATGCCCTTCGGCATGATGATTCATCGGTCATTTCCTCCAATGGGTGAAGGTGGTTGATTTTCCAAGCTTGTGGAAGTGCCAACGAAGGGTTGTTGGGGTGGTGCTGGCGAATGAACTTGGTGTTAGGGTTATATACTAAAAATTATGTATTGAATTTTGGATATTATTTTTATTTCTTAATAACAACTGTTTTTATTTTATTTTAATGAGAATATATATGAGTAATGCATGCGTTTTATTATTTATTTAATATTGTACATGTGTATATTCTATTTTACATAGTAGTTAATCCAGTGCGTAGAGTTTGACTTATATACGGAAGACCAGATTATCGATTCTTGCAGAATATAAGTTTATGGTTCACAATCATAGATGAAATTAGGCACGCATCGGTACGGCTATTACACAGTATTTTAGTAGGTATGTCTTGTTTACGGAGAACTGTATAGTTTCGACTATAGTTCCGACTCATTGTGCTCGTACATTTTGTACGTATAGAATATGGCCACATTGAGATAATTAATTTTATATGGACTATATAAGTTAATTTATATCCCATAGTTATTATGATTTATGAGTACTTATACTCATAATTCCGAAATAATTATTAAACACGTATATTTAATATTCGTTATTTTGATTAATTAAAGAGTACGATCTTTTACGGGTCTATAATTATGGTGAGTTAGATAACGATATTACTTATATGGTGGATATTAATTATTGACGAAATCCGTGTCAAGAATAATGATAGATGATACCCCCTTAAAGAAACTTGTAAGTTTTGATTATGTCAAACCCTATAGGCAAATTTTATAATCCGACACATCAAATAAATTAAGCTGATGGTCTTAAAGATTTTTTGGAATAGGTCGATTAAATATAATTATCATTAATTTAATTTAATCAACAGGTATCTATAATCTTAATATATGGAGAATAATAATCATTTAACAAAAAGAGCTCAAATGTTCGATTTTGAGAATTAGGTTGAGAGTGCAATTACGATTCTTTAGTGGCATGAATTGTAATTTATGTTTTTTTAAAAATTGCTTATGAGATGAAGTGGGTTTTTTTTAATTACATTTGAACCCGTGTCTTATTTACTTTTTAGGTTTCTACTATAGCTTATATATACGCTATCATAAACCATGGCCACTAGAAAACTGACATTGTAGGATTTTTACGTCTTGTGAAAACCAAGAGGGAAATAGGCAATCAGAGAGGGTTTTGAAGCACGAAGGATCAAAGTCCAACATTTGTTTGTATCTTCAGTATTCGGGAATACAACAGAAGATCTGAGCGAAAAAAAGATTGCCGGTTATCTACCATGTTGATAATTGGATTCAAGTTCAAGAATAAAAATGTGATTAAATCAGAGGGATTATGTAGATATAATCCAAATTCCACCTTGTGGGTGCGCCGAGTTTTTGTTACTGGATCAGGAAAAAACTAAGATTTTTTTGTATCGATTTTCGTCCAAACGGTTTTCCCATCCGTCCAGACAAATCAGCACAATGCAGCTTTTTGTTGTATACTTTCTTATTTTGCGTCGCGTTTGATTTGATTCATTTGCAATATCATTAGATCTTACGATTATTGTCCCTTCACTTGGCAAGTGGCCAGGGTCTGTGTTGGCCTGAGTTTAGACCAACATCCTGCCGTAGTGGAGGCCTGGGTTTGGGCCGAGTTACAGTCGACTTGTGGCGCTTGGCGTTGTACTCTTTAAAGAAATAAAGTTGCGCCTTCACCACCACCTGCGAGTTTTGGTGAGATAGTAAGCGCTTGATCCATAGTCTGAACCAAGACTTTCAGCTCTATCAGTTGATGTTTTATGTTATGAATTCATCGACAGAAAAAATTAACGGTGCCTAGCCTGGAATTTTGTCCTTCTTCATCTATCCTCAATGCTTTGGCTATTGAATGAGTGATGATGGTACGTCGGGGAGGAGAGGTCTCTTGTG
Organism: Heliamphora exappendiculata; assembly: GCA_034768845.1. NCBI lineage: Eukaryota > Viridiplantae > Streptophyta > Magnoliopsida > Ericales > Sarraceniaceae > Heliamphora > Heliamphora exappendiculata. The sequence continues at coordinate 10,331 of JAOTRH010411118.1, forward strand.
GCTCATTGTCTTTCCTTGTCGAAGCAAATTTGCTTGATTGATGTGAATTTCTCTCTCACTCTATGGGGTCAATATAGGAAAAAAAAAACCATGCTTAAGTGGGATAGGTGAAAATGTACAGTATCCTCTCTCTCCGTGGTCAATTTAGAAAAAAAAAAGTCATGCTTAAGTGAAATAGGTAAAAATGTACAGTATCACAATTATTTATCTCAAAGAAGAATTAACTTCGTAGTTTTTCAATTTATGAGTTATTTTGTTCAAATTATATGACTCAAAATCCTTCTCAATTTGTACCGGTGGCCAAGAGTGGATCACGGCTAGAAAAAGACCTTTTGCCACCAAATTATTAGTGATGGGTCAAATGCTGTCGCAAAAAAAAAAAAAAAAACCTTTTTTGTAATGACACATCTTGCTGATGCAAAGAAAATACTAATATTTATGAATAAAGCATTTGCGTTGGATGAAATGTTGTTGCCAAATATTAGCATTCGTTACGACATAACAAGCCATTGCAAACGAGTTCCATTTACGACCAAAATATTTGGAATCGCTTTATTGTGGATGCAAATATGATTACTGGCGAAGGTAAATTATTATTTGCAACAAAAAGTCTTCTGCCACGAATACTTAGTTTTAATGGATTGACCATAATTGCCACAAAAAAATTGTAAAGGCCTCAAACCTAATCTTTTTGGTTTTCCTTCCTCTTTCATGCGTTGGATTTTTGCCACAAAAACTGTCTTGTCATCACAAATAATATCCATTGCGACAAAAAAGTATTGTTCCAAATAAAATTCATTTTTATATTATTTGTGGCAACACTTTATTGTCACAAAAGGTCCATTTGTTGTCACAAGAACAAAAAATATTTACGACCCCACTAGTAATGACCCTACATTTGCCTTTGCGAGGCCAACATATAACAGTTTTCCGATGGCATTTCACTTATGGAAAAGCTCATTTTTCTAAAATTAGAAAGCAACAAATGCGACGACGATTATGACAATGACAGTGATGATGTAGTGAGGGGATATTCGTGATGACGAGAATATTATCGTCACAAAGAAAATTTGCAACTCCACTAACGGCAACGGAATCACGTTATGTAGGATTTGAACCTACCAAATCGGGTTCTAGAGATCCACGTTCCACCGGACCCTTCATTTGCCCTTTGAAGGTTGTTGTAAACAAATTTTGCGATGACAAAACTAGTATTTACAACATCATTTTGCCAATGTAAAAAAACTATTTCTTCTAGTATCAGAGACAGTGGGTGTGACAAAGGTACCAACGATGGAAGTAGTAGTGGGTGTTTGGCAAATCTATTGCTACTAGCTTATAGATTGTAATTTGTAACAGAAACTGTGAGTGTTTGAAAAAAATTATAACTTGTAATTGAAATAAAAAAAAAACTTATAATTTATAATAAAAGTTGTACGTATTTGAAATAAATTATAAATTATACCTAAAAATAGTAGTAAGAAGCTAAAATTAAAAATTAAAAGCTTTGCCAAACACCTTTGGTGGGGAGTGACTGCAACAATGTTGTGATGGGATGATGGAATAATAATTGTAGCATGACTGAGCTTCAAGGCTTATTGTCGATTTACTTTTGTTCACGTTCACTTTTTTCCTTTCTTAATTGTCGTCTCCAACGCTCAAGCCTTGGTAAGTCTATTTTTTGTTTGGAGGCTCTAGTTAGGCGTTTAAAAAAATAAATTTTAATATATAAAATTTATTAATAAAAATTTTATCGTACGAAATTCAATCGTCTACAATACAGATAAATTTAACACAAATAAATAAATTTATATATAATATATACAGATAAATTTATCTATCGTCTTATTTAATATTTATGCCTAACAGATAAATTTATATGTCGTCTTATTTTACATTTATGCTTAACAGATAAATTTATCTGTCATCTTATTTTATATTTATGCATAACAGATAAATTTATCTGTTTGCATATCAATACAGATAATGCAAATAAATAAATTTATCTGTACTCTTTATACATATTTTTAAAAAGTACATATAAATTTATATGTATTCTTTAAGCGTGCTTTCAGTAAAACATAGATAAATTTATCTGTATTCTTTATACATATTTTGAAAAGGTACAAGTATATTTATTTATGCAAGACAGATAAATTTATATATCTTCTTATTTATACAAAATAATAAATTTATCTGTATATTTTATACGTGTTTGAAAAAAATACAAAATTTTTTATACAGATAAATTTATCTTTATACTTAATTATGCAAGACATATAAATTTATCTGTGTACTTTATATATATTTTATAAATACTCAAATAAATTTATCTATTTTATAGTCTAACTGGACATCGCACATTAAATATAAAATTCGTGCGTTAAAATTTTTTATAATGAATGAAAAATAAAATCAACGCTATTTTAAAGATCTAAAACTAATTTTTCTATTTTTTTAAACAAAAATATAAAACAATTTACATATTTCATTCATCTTCTCCCAAGATGCCCAAAAAGTAACTTTTTTCCCCTTTTCCACGCATCCTAAGACATATCATATTATAATAAAAAAACAAAATTACACTCCTGGCATATTACAAATCATTTCTAATTCATATTTATGAGGCAAAATATTATCATCGCGATACAAAAAACTAAAAAGTAAAACTATCAAGTCCCCAATTGCCAAATCTGATTTTGTTTAATTAAAAAACATATAGAAGTAAAGTAGGTCGTTTGTCACCCCTAAAAAAAAATAAAAAGTCAAAAAGTTACTTTTTTCTTTGCGCATCATAATATACATCACATGGCAATAAAAAATACAAAATTACCTTCTTACATATTGCAAGTCCATTTTAAAACATATTAATGAAGAAAAAATATTATTATTTTGATACAAAAAACAAAAAAGTCAAAAAAAAAACTAACTTATTTCATGGCTTAAAATTACATTTTACTCTTTTTGCCAAAAAACATTTATTTTATCTTTGTGCTGACATTTAAATTCATATTTAACTAAGCAAGTTTTTATTTTTTTTTTCAAATTTTGCTTAAAGCATAAAAATTGAAAGCTTCTGACAATTGCAAGGAGGTCCCTCGTACAGTCGTACTTTTTGAAAAAACACCTATATACAATACACAAACACTTGTACATGCAGGTATTCAAAGCAAAAAAGTATGCATTTAGAATCACCCGGTCCACCAACATTATAATTTCTAAATAACACTAAAATGACAAAATACCCATATATATATATATATATATATATAAATATTACATACACGATAAGGACAAATAATGCAGTTTTTTTTTTTTTTGCATTTCAATAGGTTAGTTTTTTTTTTTTTTTTTTATGAGTTCACTAGGTTAGCTTAGAAGGCAAATAATGCACTTATATCTTATAAGTGCATCTCCTAAAGGCCCGCTAAAAGTAGATATTTCAGCCATTTTGGTTAGCATTCATTTTTGTTTTTTTTTTTTGGCACTTCAAATTTAAATAGGTTAGTTTAAAGGCTAGCTATTTTAGCCTACCCCATTTTTAGATGAATTATGCCTAAGGGTTTCAAAAAAGTTTCACAGGTTAGTATATGCTTTTGATCAATCAAGGATTGCATTGGCGTGAAATTTCCCAAGTTTCATAATTAAGAAAATCCAAGACTACATAAAACTAGGACTATAAAAAATTAAGTTGTCTCAATACACAGACACAAATGCATTTAATTAATATAAGTGAGGACGTGGAAACAACCCTCTTACAAATGCAAAATAAGAATGCGTACCATAGATCCATCGTGGTCAGTCCCTTCCCGAACCCTGCATACGCAAAAATTTCATGCAGTGAACTATCCCTTTAAGCGAGGACGTGATGGAGGAAGTAAATTCCATTCTCACCCTACTTCATTATCTGGGCAGGGAAAATTCATGATGGGTAAGAAGAGCATGCGAAGTTGGGAAAATTGTCATTATGCTAAAAAAAAAAAAAAAAAACCCACAGACGTGTTCCTCTTACCAGGCACGCTAGTTTTGTCAATAAAACTAACAAAACAGCAAGAGAGCATCAACATTACACAAAGAAACGAACTCAATACTTCGAAGAGAACTGTCAATTGTACTTCAAATTGCACAAAAACGTCAAAAGTTTTTTACTTTTTATTTTACTCTCTTCATTCCAAACTGAGGATCAACAGGTGGTGCCGGTTTCCTAGAATTTGGAAGTCATAGAGACGTTTTCACAAACTGAGGCGAGAATCAATGTACAGCCTCTCACTAGCGGAGTGAGTACTTGCAGTCCAGCAAACGGGTGAGGATCGCCTCACAGCTTGGTCGTTCTAGTGGCTCTGCCCAGCAATCTGCAATTAACAAACGAAAAAGAAAAAAAAAGCATTAGCTGCAACATTTGAGAGAAATGAATGCATAAGATTGGTTTGACCGATTTTGTAGCAGAATGGTTTAATTTAGTACAGTGGACCTGCAATTAGCCTGCCTAGAGGACCTTCAGGAATCTCCAACCGCAACCCCTCATTAGCGACAGCATAAACAACCTAAATAGTAGAGAGCATGACATCGATCTTTTGTCTTGCAGCAATTATCATTATTATAAATTCCAAATATTCTTTCTCAGACTTCAAATAATAAAAAAAAAACAATATATGAGCATACCCTCTCTGGTGGGACACCGACCCATGGTCTATTTAGAGTGCAGAGTTCCCACATTATTACGCCAAAGCTGAAAATATCACATTTCTCTGTGAAGGGTTCATTGCGAATAAGTTCAGGAGCCATCCATTCCGGAGTTCCAGCCGATGAGGAGTCACTCAGTGGGGCTTCTGTTGTCATTCTTGACAGCCCAAAATCGCAGATCTTAACCGTCCAATGCTTATTTACAAGACAATTTGCACTCTTCAGATCACGATGCACTATCTTCATTCGGTGTACACACGTCAGTCCCCTTCAGTTGACAGCACAAAACAAGAGTTAGTTGATACAAGAAATCTCCACCCACCTTGGTTTTTATTGTATTAAAATGCGTTTGATTCAAAAAACAAGAATCTTTAGGTAGGTCTCGTTACATTTTTTTTGATAATCCAAATGTCTCTTGCCCAACCCAGTCTAATTGGGCTCAAGTTACATTGCATCTGAATAGACCAAAACTAATCCTGGGGGCCCTAAAGTTAACAAACGTGTAAACCTCCAATGGCTCCAAAAGGACTCAAACTAGCGACCCCTTAAACACAGAGCCAGGACTTTACTAGTCGAGCCACCCCACAGGGTTTAGGCAGGTCTGGCTACATACAGCCCAAAAGAATGGCTGTAGACAGTAAAGCTACATAGTAACACCTTAATATAATATGAAAACTTCAATTAATATACAATGTGATTAGACGTCAATAACACTTGGCTATCAGTCATAAAGAGAACTTGATGCAATGAATGTACATACACTTGACGTTTCCTTATTGTGAAATATTATTTCCTTAGTATCATGCTGTGTTTACAAATACATACAGACATATATGTATGAAGATACTTTTCAGACATGCAGAAGTTAAAAAATGGAACTCCAAGTTTCTAGTCATGATACAGGCTACCCAAACTGCTACTTTTTTCCTTGTTTTCTTTTTCTTTGGGTTTTGTTGTGTTTGTGTGTCGGGGGGGATTTCTTATTTATTTTGTGTTGTCTTTGATTTTATTTCTTTCCTATATTGTAGATTCTCATTCTTTTTGTAAATCAACTCTATTAATATTAAATAGACGGATATCCCTTATTGTAGATAAGTCAAAATTATTTATTTCTTTTATTTTTTTTTAGTATTAGAGCCAAATCCTTCAAAAAAAAAAAAAAACCTTGGCCAATAGACTTGGCCAAAACCCTAGCCAACCAAACCCCCACCGCTGACGACCACTCTGGCAACGACCTCTACCCTTGTCGACGACAGAACAAACTTGGCCAAAGCCAACCAAATCCCCATCAGTGACCATTTACCTAGCCAAAACCCTAAACCAACTAAACACTCACTGCCGACAACCATTCCGGCGCCACTTCCACTCTCGCTGACGACCTACAACTTCGACGACCACCCTTCTAAGATCTTGTGCCGCCGACCATCAACTTGGTCGAAACCTTAGCCGTTACTAACCAGCTTGTGCCGCCTACACCCGCCACCACCCACCGCCAACCACTAGCCACCCACGCACCGAAGCCCTCACACTACCATCTGGTGCGCACTCTGCTTCGTCAGTTGTGCCAATAGTTCATTCTCTAGGAAATTGTCACTTCTTTGTTTCTTGTCCCGCTACAGACGTCTAATTGGGTTTGGTTTTTAGATCTTTTTCACTATGGTTTCCTAATGTGGTAGACCTCATTTTTCTTCACACCTATTTGGGGCTACCATTCTTGTTCTGGTAGCATTGATCTTGGTTTTGTCACTTCTTCGGCTATCTATTTTTTGTTTGGTTGGTTCATATTTGCTTATTGGACAATATGACTGGATCCAGCAACAAGAATGCCTATATGTCATCTTTATTAGATTTTTCTCTTTTTCAACGTGCACTTGCTCATCAAGATCGACTTTAAGCAGCAAAATGTTTTTCATTTAACAATGCACTAGTCTAATTGGCATTTTGAGACTGAGCAGCCATCTCCAGAGACTGATCCTAAGCGTGTTCAGTGGGATATTTACAATTGCACCATTCTGGGTTGAATCTTCAATTTTATGGAGAAACATGTTTACAATATGTTTATGTATCATGATACTACTCTTCGGTTATGGACAACATTGACACAGATGTAAGCACATGCTCGAAATGATGCTCCCATTTTGAGCTCTATCAAGGTATTTCTCATGCCTCCTAAGAAGCTTTACGATTCTCGATGGCTGAATTTTTTGGGTATTTATAGTCTCGATGGGAAGAGTTAACTCAATATGAGCCATTTAAGTGATTTTCCAGTTGAGGCAGCTTCTATTTGATAGCAAACAAAGTAAAAATTACTATTATTGCATATTGAGCCAAAAGACTTGATCTACAATAAAAGAATACATCAAATTTATAGGTTATAGAAATCCTAATAATGGTAATAGACTAACTAGAAAACTAAATCATAATAATATTAATAATAATGACAGTATATTCTAACAATCTTAATAATAAAAAAATATCCCAATCATATATTCTCACACCTTCCTCAAACTCATGATGCGAGCCTAGAGACCAGCGAGAATTTGTCCAGCAAGAAACGAAAGCGAGCCGTAGTGTGAGTCTTGTTGAAGAAATCGGCAAGCTGCAAGGTGGATGAAACAAATGGTAAGGAGATAGTGTTCAACTGAAGATGGTGATGGACAAAGTGACAATCAACCTCAATATGTTTGGTATGTTCATGAAACACAAAATTATGAGCAATCTAGATAGCACTCTTTTTGTCACAGTATAAGGAGGTAGGAGACGTAACAGGTACACCGAGATCAGAGAGAAGCCACTGAAGCCAGACAATTTTAGCAGTAGCATGGGCCATTGCACAATATTCAGCCTTGACAATTGAACGTCCGATCACAGATTGTTTCTTACTTTTTCAAGAAATAAGAGAATTACCGAAGAAGACACAAAAACTAGTGGTGGACTTCCTATTAGAGACATCACCAACCTAATCAGCATCTGCATAGGCTTGAAGAGTCAATAAGGAGGTGGAGAATAACAATGAACTCTGAAAGATAGCGTGCCGAACATAGTGAATGACACGAAGTAAAGCTTCCCATTGCGTAGAGCGTGGAATTGACACAAACTGACTGACGACATGAACATCATAACCGATATCAAGTCGTGTCACTATGAGATAAACCAAGCACCCAACTAATTCTCGATAAAGAGAAGGGCCCTCAAGTGACACACCATCAGTGGAAGAAAACTTAGTATGCAATTCAATAGGAGTGTCAACAATTTTATCATCGGTTAGATGCGCACGGTGAACTACGTCATGAGCATACTTAGTTTGAGAGAGAAAATAACCTTGTGGAGAGGTAACCACCTTAATACTAAGAAAATACTGAAGAGGGCCAAATCTTTCATCACAAACTCTCGAAAGAGATGTTGCTTGACTGCAAAGATAGTGATAGTGTCAGAACCAGTAATGATCATGTCATCTACATATAAGAGCAGGATGACAATATCAACAAGGGTATGACAGAGAAATAGGACTGAATCATGTGCACTAGGATGAAAACTAATCTGGAAAATAGTAGATTGAAAACGATCATACCAGGCTCGAGGAGAATGTTTGAGACCATAGAGTACATGATGAAGGCGGCAAACCAAGCCAAGGGAATGAGATAGACCCGGAGGGGGGGCATATAAACTTCTTCATTGAGATTGCCATTGAGAAATGCATTCCTGACATCCAACTGAAATAGAGGCCAGTGACGGACGGCAGCGACGGAGATAAGAGTACGAACAGTGGTCATTTTAGCCACAAGAGCAAAGGTCTCATAATTCACACCGTATTCCTGAGGGAAACCTTTGGCAACCAAACGAGCTTCGTAATGCTCAAAAGAACCATCGAAATGAGTTTTAATTTTATACATCCATTTACACCCAATGAGATTCTTTCCTGTAAGCAATGGAACAAGCTCCCAAGTACCAGTTTTCTGAAGAGCAGTCAATTCCTCAAGCATGGCATTAACCCAATTGGAATCAGTATATACTTCCATATAAGATTGAGGCTCAAAATAGGTATGATGAGATGTTAAAAAAGGCACAATAGAATGGAAAAAAATATGTATGCGAGAAACCAAACCTTACCGGAGGTGTGCAGGTGCGCAAAGGATTGCGGCAGTCGGGAGGATCGAACACTAAAGAAGCAGCAAGAGCAAGATCTGAGCTGGTGGGCAACAAGGGAGAAGAGGTAACTATCTGTTAAGAATAATGGGAAGCCGTACCCAAAAGGATAGGCAAGACTCTTATTTATAATAAAACTAGACAACGCCACTACATCCATACACGCACACACACTAGATAATAATAATACTAATATAATATATATCTAGCACCCCTCTCAAGTTGGAGCATATATATCTACTATCCTCAGCTTGTTACATAAATAGGAAATACACGGACCCGGTAGAGATTTAGTAAAGATATCTGTCACCTAGTCCCCTGTAGGAACTGACCCAAAAGTAACGCCTTTCTGATATTCTGTACAGACAAAATGGCAGTCAATCTCAATGTACTTCGTTCTCTCATGAAATACTGGGTTCATGGCAATATAAATAGCCAAGGTATTATCAATCCAGAGTCTGGTAGATCCTCGAATAGAAAAGTGTAACTCTGTCAAAATCTACTGTACCCACATAATCTCAGCAGTTGCTAAAGCCATGGCTCGGTATTTGGCCTCCGTACTAGACCGGGAGACCGCAGTCTGCTTCTTCCTCTTCCAAGAAACCAAATTCCCACCAACAAAGATAGAGTAACCAGAGATGTATCTCTTGTCAAATGTACATCCAGCCCAATCAGCATCAAAGTACCCTTCCATTCCCATATGACCATGATCAGAAAACTGGATACCCTTCCTTGGGTTTTTGCGCAAGTACCGAAGGATGCGTAATACCGCTTGCCAATGGGGAACACGGGAATCAAACAAAAACAGACTTACTACACTCACTAGATAAGCAAGATCTGAACGAGTCATAGTAGTAAGATAATTCAGTTGTACCACTGTACGGCGATACTGGTCAGGATTAGAGAGAGGCACTCCTTCCTTCGGTTCTAATTTGACATTAGTTTCCAAAGGTGAATCAACTCCTTTAGCATTTATATATCATGCACGCTCCAGGATGTCAAGAACATACTTCCGCTGAGAAATGAACACACATTTCTTATTCCTGGTTACTTCAATGCCTAGGAAATATTGAAGCTCACCAAGATCTTTCGTTTGAAACTTGGTGCCCAGGAATGATTTAAGCGCAGCAATCCCTTCACTGTCACTACCAGTAATAACAATGTCATCCACATGGACGACGAGTAATATGCATTCCGTTGAGGTATGACGAAAGAAAACAGTATGATCCTTTGCGGATTGCTGAAGACCAAACTCTTGTACCACAGAACTGAAACGGCCAAACCAAGCCCTAGGAGACTGCTTCAGCCCATATAAGGAGCGCTTTAATCGGCATACATGACTAGGGGACCCCCCCTGAGCAACAAAGCCGAGTGGTTGCTCCATATAAACCTCTTCTTCCAAATCACCATGAAGGAAGGCATTCTTCACATCAAGTTGATATAAGGGCCACTGATGAGAAGCAGCCAGCGATAAGACCAGACGAACGGAGGCCATCTTTGCAACAGGTGAAAAAGTAGTCAAGGTAGTCAAGGCCATAGGTCTGAGCATAACCTTTGGCCACTAAACGAGCCTTCAACCGCTCAAGAGAGCCATCAGAACGAAATTTGACTGCATAGACCCACTTATAGCCGATCGCAGTCTTCCCCAAAGGAAGACTGACTAGGTCCCAAGTATTATTAGCCTCAAGAACATTCATTTCCTCAAGCATAGCCTTGCGCCAACCTGGATGAGAAAGAGTATCGACAACAGAGCAAGGCAACTTATGCTGATCAAGAGTATTAATACTCTGCTGGACAGTAGCAGGTAAACCACGATAGAAAGTAGTATATAAGGGATGATCTCGACAATTACGATAAGATTTGCGTAAAGCAATAGGAGGGTCACTTACCTGATCAGAGGTTGGATCCGATTGAGGAGATACTGACTCGAGTAGAGGAGAGGTGGTAGAGCCTGGTGACACTGAGGAGTCGGAGGATGATAAAAGAACAGGTGCCTCGGAGACAGCAGGTGGAGACTCCTCGGGAATATCAACTGGGGAACTAGTCACAGGAGACGATGCTACTGGTAAATCAGAGGAGGACTGATATAGTAAAATCTGATCTAAACCATCATCTACACAGGAAATAGGTGGAGTAGCTGAGCCATAGAATGGAGTGGATTCAACAAACACCACATCTCAAGAAATAATAAAGCGTCGCAAGTCAGGACTATAACATCTATATCCTTTCTGAATTTTAGAATATCCCATGAAGATACACTTTAGTGCGCGAGCATCCAACTTTGTCACTTGTGGCCTGGTATCTCACATAACAGACACACCCAAAGATCTTGAGTGGTAAAGCAAAAAGAATCTGCTGAGGAAATAAAACGGACAAGGGTGTAGCACCATGTAGGACAGAGGAGGGTAATCTATTAATAAGATAACATATGGTCATCACAACTTCACCCCAGAATACTTTGGGAACTCGCATCTGAAACATCAAGGCATGAGCAGTTTCCAGGAGATGTCTATTCTTTCGCTCAGCCACGCCATTCTGCTGAGGTGTGTTAGGACTTGATGTCTGATGAATAATTCCATGTGTACGCAAGTATAAACTCAACACACCACCAACATACTCACATCCATTATCACTACAGAGGATTTTCACAGTTGTGCCAAATTGAGTGTGAACTTCATTGTAAAAAGCAGCAAACACAGTTGGTAATTCAGACCGTTTTTTCATAAGATAAAGATAAGTAATGCGAGAATAGTCATCAATAAACGTCACAAAATATCGAAAACCAAATAAAGAGGTGACAGGACACGGGCCCCAAATATCTGAGTGAATTAAAGAGAAAGAACTCATAGTTCTATTATTCTAATTGGACACATATGGCATATGCAGGTGCCTAGCAAATCGACACGACTCACATTCTAGCTGTGTAATCTGACTGAGACTGAGACATAATTTCTTTAAACTTGGCAAGGAGGGATGACCCAACCGACAATGTATATCCAATATCTGAGACGATAGTCCTGAGCATGCAACATCCGAAGTCTCCTCCAGCACATACAGACCACCTACCACCCGTCCTCTACTGATAGTACTCCTCGAAGCTAAATCCTGAAAAACACAATGATCAGGAAGAAAGTAATTGAGAAGTTCAGATCCCTGGTAATACGACTCACAGATAGTAAGTTAAACGGATTAGTAGGAGTATGTAAAACATCAGAGAGTGTAATAGATGGAGATAAAGAAGCTACTCCCTACCCTTTCACCTCTAACGTTCCTCCATTGGCAACCATCACCCCACTGTGCTCAGAGATCAACTGATAAGATGAAAGAGTACCTGTGGAGTGGGTCGTATGGGCAGAAGCACCCGAATCAATCACCCATGATCTGGGGGTGGCCATACATGCAGCTGGATTACCTGCAACTGTGGCGGATGGAGTACCAGCTGTGTTCCCAATCCGCATCTGAATGAACTAATCATATTTCTCCTGCGTCATGTCTATAGTCCTCCACTCAGAAGAAGGGGGAGGAGCATCATACTCGGCCACGGTATTAGCGACCAAGGATGTAGGACGTCCATGCAACTTCTAACACGAGCTTTGTACATGTCCCTGCTCTCCACAATAGTAGCAGGATCTGGTGTTATGTCCACCGCGGCCTCCATCACGGCCTCTACCTCGGCCGCCATCACTACGACCTCCATCACGACCTCGACCACGAAAGCTACCTCAACCACCACTACGAAAGGCACCTAAGACTGTATGATCACCTTGGTCAGTCGTAGTAACCCGAGACTCATCTTTACTGATTGCTCTGTTCATCCTTCTGAAGACCTCAGATAAAGAAGGAATAGCGGACCCAGCTAAGATCTGTGAACGTGCGGTGCGGAGTCAAGTTGTTGGTTCACCCCGGCTAAGAAGCAAACAACCAAGAACTGCATCCTTTGCTCTCTAAAAATATCGTATCGATTGGTGAAAGGTATCAGACGATCCTATTCATCAGCGAATACCTTGAACTCTGTGAAGTAATCTGAAAAAGGCTGCTCTCCCTGCTGTATCCTGAAGATACTCTGCATCACATCATACAGTCTCGACAGATCATTACTCGAAACAAATGTCTCCTTGAGAATAGTCCACACCTCTCCAACAGTGATGGCATTAGCTACCAAGACCTCAATGGAAGGCTCCATTGAATTTAACATCTTACTAAGTAGTCTGGCATCATCCCTCCTCTACCTTTTGTATGCATCAGATCCTTTCTCAGGAGGATCGTTGAATAAGTGATCCTCTTTTTCCATGCCTTCAATTGTTAGCAAGACATTCTTCTTCCATAACACATGTTTGTGGTCCAATTAATCTCGAATCCACTAGCCGTGTGGATGACGAAAATACATCTGTGATTCCTTGTCTATCAGTACTCATTTGAGTTTCACCAACCCGTCTTTCAGTACTCATTGGAGAGTCCCCAACCCTGGTCGAACTCTCAGTCGACATCACAATCTAGCAATAGCAAGCAAGGAACCACACGCAACTATTCCAACTCCACATAAAACACAGCCAACTTTAAATACTCATGAATGGACCACCAACTATACCTTCAAACTATTTTCATGGATTTAAACACCCTGGCACAGCCTCCTAGACCCTCAAAACAGTGAATCACACAGTCGCTGGAATAGTTTCCGGTCGCTGGAAAATCCGCCAGAAAAGTCGCCGGTCATTGGAAAAGTCGCCGGAAAAGGGAAATTCGCCGAAAAAGCGACAGAAGATGCTATCGGCGCTGAGCAAGGCCAATCGACGCTGGAAAGTGAGAGAACAGAGGCCGTCGGTGCTAGAAATAGGTAGAACAGGGGTCGCTGGCGCCGGAAAGAGAGAGCAGAGGTTGCCGGTGTTAGAAAGAGGGAGAAGCAGGGTCGTCGGTGGTCCTCGGTGCTGGAGGGAGGCTGTTGAGGGCTATGGAAGGCTCGTCGGTGGTCAATGAAGGGCGCAAGTGGTCGTCGGTGGCTAGGGAAAGGTCGATGGTGGTCGTCGGTGGCTAGGGAAGACTGTGGCTAGGGTTTCAGCACTGGTTTGGTTTCGTGGTTGGTCGTCGGGGTGTTTGGTCATCGTCGGGGTGTTTGGTTGATTTCCTGGTTTGGTTTCGTGGTTAGTGGCGAGTACTGTGGCTGTGGCTGTCGACTGGTGGCTGTGGTTCAGTACTGTGGCTGTCGGCTGGTGGCGAGTATTGTGGTGGCTATGGCTGGTGGCTGGTGGCTGGTGGCTGGTGGCTGGTGGCTGGTGGCTGGTGGCTGGTGGCTGATGGCTGATGGCTGGTGCATGTGGTTTAGGGTTAAGGTTTGATGTAATCACTGAGGGAGGCTAGGATTAGGGTTTCGTGGAGGCTAGGGTTTTACGGTGGCTCTGATACCATGCTAAGAATAATAGCAAGTTGTACCCAAAAGGATAGGCAAGACTCTTATTTATAATAAAGCTAGGCAACGATACTACATCCATACACGTACACACACTAGATAATAATATAATAATACTAATACAATATATATCTAACACTATCTAGCGAGGGTAGACTAAGGGAAACCGGGAAGGTAGAGGGGGGCGGGATGAGGGAGGTAGCTGAGTAACATCAATAGTAGAGATGAACTCATCAGAAGGCACATTGAAAGGAAAATGATCTAGAAAAATCAAGTTATCCTTGGTGACAGGGGCATACTTAGGAAGAAGATTAAAGTAGAAGAGACGCTCGAGAAATACGACATGATGCGAGACATACAGACGTTTGGAAATAAGATCATAACATCGATACCCTTTTTGCTGAAGACCATATCCTAAGAAGAAACCGTGTAGAACAGGCACTAAGTTTGGTCCGCTTGCGTTTTGGAAGAAGAACAAGCAGACAGAACAAAAAACCCGAAGCAAAGAGTAATTAGGAGGCTGACTAAAAAGTTTTTCATAAGGAGAGAGACCAGAGAGGAGAAGAAGGCATACGATTAGAAGATAAATAACTGTAAAAACAGCTTCTTCCCAACAGAGGAAGAGAGAAGAAGAGACCGAGCAGCATCGAGAATATGGCGATGTTTTCGTTCTGCCCTACTATTCTAGACCGGGGTGTCAAAACAAGAGAACCAATGAATGGTACCAGAAGAAGCACGGAAATCAGTAAATTTAGTCGAAAAATACTCCCCGCCCAAATTTGAACGAAGAATTTTTATGGTAGTAGAAAATTGGGTTTGAACCGTAGAGTGAAAGGTTCGATAAATACAAAATAAATCAAACTTGTGAGACATAAGATAGACCCAACAGTACCTACTATAATCATCAATGAAGGACACATAGTAAAGGGAGCCACCTTTGGTGACAATAGGTGAAGGACTCCACACATCAGTATGCACCATAGAAAAAAAAGAAGTAGAAATAGAAGTGCCTTTATTAAAAGGAACAGCTGACATTTTAGCAAGTTTACACCTACTGCACTCAGAAATATCACTAACTGACACTTTGCCTAATTTACCAGACTGAACCAAAAGTTTTAAATATTCACTAGATAAATGTCCCAAATGGGAATGCCAAATAAAAAAAGGGGAAGAATGCTGGTCTAAAAAAAAGGAGGACAAGGCAACAGAGTAAGTCATCAGAAGGTGTAGACTCTCCAAAATGTATAGGTCACCAGCTCTACGCTCGATTCCAATCTGCTTCTTGGACATCCGGTCCTGTACAATACAACCAGTGGAAAAGAAAATAACATCAAAACCATAATCAGAAAGCTGACTAATGGACAAGAGACTAACAGATAACTGCGATATATAAAACACATTAGGAATAAACAACGAAGACGAAGAAGATGGAACAACCGAACTGATAGAGATAACTGGGATAGGTGTACCATTTTGCAGTGTGAGCAGTAATAGGAAAAGAAGGAGAAACACAGTTACGAAGGTAGGTCAAATAAGAGGTCATGTGATGGGAAGATCCAGAGTCAAAGATCCATGTTGAGAGGGATATATTTGAGAAGTAAGAAGTATGCAAACCTGAAAGGGAGGTAGTTATGGAAGCATGTGACTAAGTCCCAAAAGAAGCGAGTAGAGCCTAAAGCTGGTCTAATAGCGACTGAGATGGGAGAGATGTGGCGCCAGTAGAGGTTCCGCTAGTAGATGTGGGTGTGGCAAGAGCAGTACGTGGGTGATAGGACGGTGCAGAGGGACATGCAGTGAATGAGGAAGAAGACTGGCACTTATGTGTTAGCTTAAGGCATGCAGACTTCCAATGGCCTTTTTGGTGACAAAAGCTGCACTCATCCATAGCAATTTGTGACTTGGGCTTTCCCGTGACTTGAATCAGATGAGAAGTAGGGAGCAATGGAGCATAGGAAGAAACACCCATGGAGGAGAAAGGAATGGCAAAGACTGATTGAAAGGGAATAGTCATCTAAGCCACTTTGAACCGTGTTTCCCCTGTAATAAGTTCTTGAATAGCCCCATTAACAGGCGGTAAAGGAGAACGATGAATGAGAGCATCACGAAATGGCTCAAACCGATCACGAAGGGCCATTAGAAACTGGACAAGCCGTTACTTCTCGCGATACTGCAGATAACTGGAGATCAATTGTAAGTCAGAGGGTTTTACAAGGGTTAGTTAATCCCAGTAAGTTGTTATCTCGTTATAAAATTCCTGGATCGACTTATCATTTTATTTTGCACTTCGAATGGTCATTTCCAACTCATATTTCTTAGCAAAATTAGCAGTGAGATACATATTCTGAAGGTAGTCCTACACATGTTTAGCGGTCGTATATTTGAAAAAATTCATTCCAATACTTAGCTCCACAGAATTGTGGAACCAGGTGAGGACTTATGCATTCTCCATATCCCAGAGTGCAATAGATGATGCATAACCTTCAGTCTTGGAATCTGTAGGACGAACGGTAAAACCTGTTACGTATCCCTAATGCCCTTTTTCGAAGAGAAAATTCTTCATAACGTTGGACCAATAAGAATATTTGGTTCCCTTGAGGCGAATATTGATAGTTTGCAATTTTTCATCAGCCATAGCAACTAAAGCACAAAAGGCAAGATTCAGTAGTACCAAAACTAATTCCAAATAGTACCCAAAAATAAGAACCAGAAGCCAAACAGTGCCAAGGGAGAACCAGGAACCAAACAAAAATAAGAACAAGGAGCCAAACAGTGCCAAGGTTGAACCAAGAGCCAAACTAAAAGAAAGAACAAACCAATACTGCTACTGGTGAGGTCGTTGTTGGTTGGCGAGGTTGCCGGAGGTCGGCGAGGTCACTGGAGGTCGTCGATGTGCTAGAAAAGGTCATCGGAGGTCGATGAGGCCAGGAGATACTAAGGTCGGCGCTGTAGGTTGGTTGTCAGAGTGCTGAAAAAGGATGCCAAAGGTCGGCGAGGTCGCTGGAGAGGAAGGACCCGATGAAGTCGTTGGTGTTGGTTTCGAGGCCAAAGGGTTGTCGATCTAGGGTTTTGGATGTCGGCGGCAAGGATGGTGTGCAGATCTAGTGTTTTTGAAGTTGACGGTGACAGTCGGAGAAGATGAAGAGTCCGACGAAGTCGTTGGTGTTGGTTCCGAGGCCAAAGGGTTGCCGATCTAGGGTTTTGGATGTTGGCGGCAAGGATGGCGTGCAAATCTAGGGTTTTTGAAGTTGACGGTGACAGTCGGAGAAGAAGGGTTCGACGAAGTCGTTAGTGTTAGTGGTTGTCGGCGGCACAAGCAATCGATGGAGTCGACGACGCCGAAGGGAGATGTTGCTGCAACTGGTTTATCAGGAGGGAAGGGAGGTCGATTGCGACTGGTTTTTCAGGAGGGAAGGGAGGTCGATTGCGACTGAGGGAAGACAACGACTGGTTTTTGCCGATCTAGGGTTTCGAGTTACCAAGAGGGAAGACAACGACGGTGTAGGAGGGAGATGTTGCTACGACTGGGTGTTGAGGAGG
Source organism: Heliamphora exappendiculata (assembly GCA_034768845.1). Lineage (NCBI taxonomy): Eukaryota > Viridiplantae > Streptophyta > Magnoliopsida > Ericales > Sarraceniaceae > Heliamphora > Heliamphora exappendiculata. The sequence goes on from JAOTRH010411118.1 coordinate 28,101, forward strand.
GAAGGGAGGTCGACGACGCAAGATGGAGGTCAGCGGCGCAAGGTTAGGGTTTGCAACCCTGCTATGATACCATGATAGCAAACAAAGTAAAGACTACTATTATTGCATATTGAGTCAAAAGACTTGATCTACAATGAAAGAATATATCAAATTTATAAGGAATAGGAATCCTAATAATGGTAATAGACTAACTAGGAAACTAAATCATAATAATATTAATAATAATGACAGTATATTCTGACAATCTTGATAATGGAAAAATATCCCAACTACATATTCACACACTATCATGGTTAAACGGATTGCTCATTAGCATACATATCAGTTCTTGATGGGTTTGAAATCTGAATTTGAGCCTCTCCACATTTAGATTTTGAACACATCACCTATGCCTTCTTTATATGAAACTTTTGCTACTATTGATGGTGAGGAGCGTCGACCTTGGTTATTTCAATCCGCTCCTTCCCCCCCTCCTCTGCACCCCCAGTTATGTTAGATAGATGGCTCTTGCAGCTAGTTCCAAATCTCATACCTCGTCTAGAAAGGTTATTTGCTACCATTGTGGGGAAGTGGGACACACTAAGGCTCATTGCTTCAAACTTCAACCCGAAGTAAAGCAACGCTTCGCTCAGAACCGTGCTTCTGATTCTAATTCCTCTCGCATAGCTGCCATTGCCGAGAATGTTGCCAGTCCTGAACTTTCTTTCCTGCCTAATTTTAGTCAGCTACAAACTCAGATTATTCAGCTTCAAGAGCAACTTGGCTCCCTCACTTCTCGATCTCAGGCCGTCTCCTCCACTCTCACCGCTACTTTGGCCTTAGGTATTCCCACTGCGTTATATGTTCGGTCTGACAACCTACTTAAGTTCTGGATTCTGAATTTTGGAGCCAATGATCATATGGCTGGTAAGTTGTCTTTATTTCCTACTCCTATCCTTTCTGTAAATCATATTGTCTACCTTATTGATGGCTCCACCTCGACTATTCGTCATAGAAATGTTGTGTCCCTATCTCCTGACATTACCCTTTACTCTGTTTTCATGTTCCTAATTTTGCCTTTAATCTTTTCTCTGTTAGTCGTCTTGTTAAAAATCTTAATTGTGCTGTTATTTTCTTACCAACACATTGTTTGCTTCAATATCTAAGCTTAAAGAAGATTCTTGACAAGGGATATGAGCGTGACGGGTTGTACTAATTTGGGGAACCACCTCTCTCAAGCCTTTAGGTTTTTGTCTTACCGAAGTTTTCATCCTTTGTTTTTTCACTTCAAATATTAAAAATTTGGCATGCCCGTTTAGGACACGCAAATTTTTAGTATTTATGTTTGTTATTTCTATCATTTCAGAAAGCATGTAAAGACCATAAATTTCGCTGTCTGGTGTGTGAACTTTCTAAACATACTCGTACTACTTATATTACTCGCATGAATCGTATGTTTGGTATTTTTGATCTTATTCATTCGGATGTATGAGGACCGTCCTCGATTGTTGTTTTGTTTGGAAATCGTTATTATGCCACTTTTATTAATGATCATTCTCGTTGCACATTGGTGTATTTACCAAACCAAAAATCTAATGTGTTACCCATATTTGTTCAATTTCTTTAAATGGTCAAAACCCAATTTAACGTTGTTCGCCAAAAACATTCTGATAATGGTGGTGAGTACATTTCTGATGCCTTTCGTTCCGACCTTAGTTAGTAGAGTATCCTCCAACAACTTATCTGTCTCTATACTGTTGAACAGAACGGTATCACAAAGCGTAAGAATCGTTATATTATATCTATCGTTTGTTGCCTCCTCTATGGCATGCATGTACTCAAGTTTTATTAGCATATGGCTGTCCTTACTGCGGTTTACCTCATTAACCGCACTCCTGATCGAACTTTACATAGATCGGCTCCTCGTTAGGTTCTTCAGCCCGATCGTACTTTATTTCCTCTTATCCCTAGGGTGTTTGGCTTAGGAGTGTTCAAAAAACCGTTTGAATTGTTAAACCGGTCCAGACCGATTCAAACCGTATAGTTTAGTTCAAATTTTTTGGTAAACGGTTTGGTTCCAGTTTCAAATAATTAAGAATCATTTCTTATGGTTCAGTTCATGGATTAAGCTTAAAAAAACTGTATAGAACTGAACTGATTCGTTACCTATTAATACTATTTATATTATATATTATATATTATATATAAAGAAAAATCTTTAAAATACTATTTAATTTACCTTACATCTTCTCTTTTTTTAATTTTTCTCATAACATCATAATATTATATAATTAATAAACTATTGGTAATAGTTGAAAAAATAATTAAACATAATTTATAATTTATAGAAATGAGAATCTCTTTATAGGAATAAGAAACAAGTGATAAAATAAAATGTAAAGTAAAATAATATAAATAAAGAAAATAAAAATTTAATAGAATAAAAAAAATAAATGTATAATTTTTTAACATAAAATAGACAACAAAAACTTACTCTTAGAATTGCGGTTCCAAGCCGGAAGCGAATCGTTATTTATTGATTCAGTCCGATTCTATGATACATACGGTTCGATTTCGGTTCTAAACTCTTGGAACCGTTCAAAATGGTTTAGTTTTTGCTTTAGCTCAAAACCGAATCAAACCAAACCGAACCGAACTGAACCGTGAACACCCCTAGCTTGGCTGTACTTGTTTTGTTCGTAATCAAAACTCAACTTGTACTAAATTGGATAATAAATCTATCAGATGTATCTTTTTGGGTTATTCCGCTATGTCCAAAGGTTATCATTACTATGATCCCGTGTCTCGCCATATGTTTCATTCCCTTGATGTCACTTTCTATGATAATATTCCTTTTTATAGCCCTATGTCTACCTTACAAGACTCTGCCCCTTTTACTTCCATGGTGGATCTCTTCCCGAGTACTTGTCTGGTTTCCATTCTTGACTCTCCTTTCGTAACGGAACCCACATCTCCCTCAAGACAAGGGCCTCTTGCCCCTTTGCAGATGTACTATCACCGCCCTTTTGCAGATGTACTATCACCACCCTCGCTCTCAACCTCCTTTGCCAGAGATCTCTTTGAACACAAGTTCAGGTATTTCCTATGCTTCTCCCTATTATCCTCCTCGTACTCGCAAACCCCATTCCCGCAATGTTTGGCATAGCGGTACTAACCATCCTACTTCCCAGTATATTTTTTATGATGGTTTTTCAGCTTCCTATCATACGTTCCTTGGAAAGACCGCTTCTGTGCCAATTCCCTGATCTGTGTGTGAAGCTCTCCTGAATCCATAGTGGGTGACTGCCATAAATACAAAAATGATTACCTTAGAAGCTAATTGTACCTGGGAATTTGTACCTTTACCTACTGGTGAGAAAACTGTGGGGTGTAAGTGGGTTTTCAGTGTGAAGTATTTAGCTGATAGTTCTGTGGATCGATATAAAACCCGTTTCATTGTTCAAGGCTTTACCCAGGTTCCTGACAAAGATTTTGGTGCTACCTTTGCCTCTTTTGCGAAATTGACTTTTGTTCATCGTTTTCTATCCGTGGTTGATTCTTATTGTTCGCCTCTTCATCAACTAGATGTCAAGAATGTCTTTCCTCATGGCAACTTAAAATCATCGATATCGATCCTCCGTCGGGTTTTCAGTCTGAGGGAAAATATTCTAGGAAGATATGTCGCCTCTATAAGTTTATTTATGGATTGAAACAGTCACCCAAGGCGTGGTTTAGTCGGTTAAGTAACGGTTAAGTAATGTTATCTTTGTCTATGGAGTTTACCTAATCTCACTCTGACTACACATGTTTTATTCATTGACGCCCTAATGGCCGTCATATCATTTTATTAGTATATGTTGATGACATTATTCTTACTGGAGACGATACATCAGGCATTGCACTGATAAAAAATGATCTTGGTAGAGTTTTTTGTACTAAGGATTTGGCCCTCCTAAAGTACTTCGGTATTAAGGTCGCTTGTTCTCATCGTGGGATATATCCTTCACAGAGAATATATACTCTTGCTCTCCTTCAGGACACTTGCATGTTAAGGTGTAGACCAACATCTACTGCGATGGATCCGATTGTTAAGATCTCCGCTGAATCTGGAGAGTTACTTTCTAATCCATCTATGTATCAACGTTTGGATAGCCGATGATTTACTTGATTAATACTAGGCCAGATTTGACTTTTGCAGTAAGTGTAGTCAGTCAATTTATGCATGCCCCTCGAAAGACTTATTTGGATGCAGTCTTTCATATCTTGAGGTACCTCAAGACCTATCCCGGATTTGATTTATTTTTCTCTACTGGTACTCAATCTAAACTGTTTTACTGATGCAGATTATACTGAATCTAAAACTGACCGACATTCTATATCTAGTTTATATACTTTTTTATAGTCATCATCTTATATCATACAAAAGTTAAAAACAAGTAGTTATCTCACGATTTTCAGCTGAGGTAGAGTCGAGCTACAGCACAGGGCACTTATAAAATACTTTGGCTTCAGTCTATTCTTGCTAAGCTGGGATTTGAGGAAAAATGATCTTCTCTATTATTTGGTGACAATAAGTCTTTCATTAACGGACTAAATATAAAGAAGTGGCTATTTATTTTATTCGAGAAAATGTGGAAAGATGTGGACATTCATTTTTGTAAAAAAATAGATGTGGAAAGATGTGGAAAAAGCCAATTGATTTATGTGAGAGGCCAAACATATAGGTTTTTTAAGAGGCTTTTGAGCCAAAAGCCTTTAAAAAAAACTAAGCCAAACATAGACTAAAAATACTTTCTAATTGAATGTCCAAGTAAAAACATTAGACAAATATCCTATACACTTACGAGTGTCGAGTGTTCGATACAGGTACTTTATACATTTAGAAGAGCCCATGTAATATAGTTCCAAATAAAATTTTGCAAACATATGTATGCGGCAAACAATGCTGTTATTTAAAAAATAAACAAACATGTTTATTGTAAACAAAATAATAGAGAACTGTTACTGTTACTAAAATGGGCCCTAGATGAACAAAGTAGTGACATGTTTAGGCTCATTAACCAAACAACACTAATTTTTTTACTTTATTACTTATATAGTATTTTTAAAATTTTTTCAATCTACGTCAAAGCGTGTTTAGTAAACACGTTTTTAATAAAAACGTCTAAACACGTTTTTTAAATTACATAACATCAAATAAAATAATTTTAAAAAATTATATATTTTATAAAAACGTGTTTGCTAAAAATGAGTTTGGAAAAACATATAAAGGGGTGGTTGCTATCGGCGTTTTTACCCTCAACTAAAAACATTGTTGCTATATACGTTTTTTGTTAGGTTTCCATCCTCACCATGCTAGTATTTTATCCAATGGATGTTGATTCTACCATTATTATGTTTTTAGATTATAATGATTTAAATAAAATTTTATTTAAATTATTTTTAACCGTTTATTTTAAAGATATTAATATGTAGATTATATTTGTAGACAATAGAATTAATTTAATATTGTTAAGTATCTAAATCTAATACATTTGTCTTTAATTAATAAACGATAAATAAACTGCACCGATCATTGTTTTAAGATAAATATAATTTTTTAAGGCACATAGCAACATCTAATCAATGTGAGTTTTTACAAAATAATCTACAAAATAATATTTATAAAATAAATGGTTTAAATTATTAAAATAAAATCCAAAGTGAAAAATAAAATATAAAGTTTCAAATATAATTATTTAAACTAGTATTTGAAGGAACGAAGAAAAGGTTGGAGGAAAAAGAGAATGTTGAGAGATTTTAATTGATGAAAAATGTATAAAACACGTTCAGTTTTATTTTAATTATCTAAACCGTTTATTTAAATGATATTAATGTATAGATTGTTTCTACAAAAATTCAAGTTGATTAGATATTGACAAATATCTAAACAATTATTTTTAACTTAAATAAATGAACGGTGTAGATTATTTACCGTTTATTTTTTAACAACAAATATATTTTTTTATGATATTTAACAATTTCAGATCAACTTTATTTCTTGTATATATGATCTATACCTTAATACCTACAAAATGCATGGTAAAAATCATCAAAATAAAATATTTAAACTTCAATAATTTAATAGCACAATTATGTTGATTCACCATAGGGAATGAAAAGGATAGTTGGGGATAAAACGTGGTCCTAAACCCGTCATCTTTATTTCTTGCAAAAACCGTGGTTCCCAAACACATTTTTACATTTTTACATTTTTTATTTTTATTAAAAATGTTTTTAGTAAAAATGTTTTTAAAGAAAATTTGTTTAATATTATTTTATTTTGTCCATCAACTACATTATTACTAAAAATGTTTACTAACCACGTTTTTACATAAATTAGGAATAAAGTTTAAAAACTTCTATTTGGTTAATAAAGTTCAAAAAGTTACCTAAAAAGGTAAAAGAGCCAAAAATGTTTAGGGGTTAGTGGATCAGTTATTCTGATGTAGACCAGCAGCAAAATGAAACAGCGAAAAAATGCAGAGAATTGTGAATAAAATTAGATTAATTCACCGAAAAACAAGTGAATATATAAGATGAAAAGATGCCATGAGCTGTGCTCTCTCTCTCTCTCTCTCTCTCTCTCATTTTTTATAGAACTCAAATCCTGAATCTGAAACCTGATTTTTTGCCACC
>JAOTRH010411229.1:0-34754 GCA_034768845.1 Heliamphora exappendiculata
AAATCAAACCCACATTACCCTATTTCAGGATGGAAGGGTTGAGATGTCAATTTCCATGAAGCAGAGGAAGAGCCTGACATGTTTCAGGATGAAGCGAGGCAGGGCGACGGCGGCGCGGTAGCGAACGGCAGCGCTGGTAATGAAGTAGTGAGGGTGGGCGACGGTGGAGTGTAACAAGGTTAGCTTAGCTCTCGGCGGTGCGGTGGCGGTGCGGTGATGGAGAGAATGGGAGGGAGGAAGAGGTAGAGAAAGAGGGAGGGAGGGAGGGAGAGAACGATAAAAATCTGGTTTGGGTTTTAGGGCAGAAAATAATTTTGGGGAAAAAGGGGACAAAAATCCCGCCTGAATCGAAACTACGTAGTTTTGATTAAAAGTTTTTGCGATGGCACATATGCCGTCGCTAATAAATTTTTTTGCGACTAACATTTTTTGCCACGGCTAATTTTCCGTCGTAAATAATCAATTTTTACTTATTTACTTTAGCCACGTTTGCGGTCTAAGAAAAAAGCACTTTTTCCGTCGGCTTTACACTTATTTGCGTCGGCTACAATTATTGTCTCAAAAAAAATACCTTTTGCACCAAAAAATGTGCCGATGCAAAAAACTCGAGACAAAATATACTTTTTGCGTCGACAAATGGGCCGACACAAAAAAATTCGAGGCAACATATGGGGTATAGTGTTAGCAACATATGGGGTATAAATCTCATGGGAAGTAATATTTCCGGTTAGCAAAGAAGGATATTGGAAATGGTTGATTTGAAATCAATATATGCTCTAACTTAAACTAACAGGCATACAATTTGAGGATTTTGTAATGTTATTGCGTTGTTTTCCTTTTGAAATCAATATATGTTCTAACTTAATCTAAGAGGAATACAATTTGAGGAATTTGTAATGTTCGTTATTTTTCCTTTTGAAATCAATACGTGCTCTTACTTAAACTAACAGGAATACAATTTGAGGATTTTGTAATGTTTGTTATTGCGTTTTTTTCGGTAGCTATTTAAATATGAAAAGTAGAAGGTGAAGCTCATTCAGGACATCACGACAAGGCATTGAAGGCTTCCTACTATTTTAGTAGCCAAGCTTTGTGGTTATGAATTAAAACTATCAGAGAGGCAATATATGGTAGTGCATATATTAATGAAAGAAAGTTCACAATTGTATTTAAAATATCCTTGGGCAGTACAGAAAGTTTAGATGGTAACAACGATTATGGAACAAATTAATGTCGAAGCAAAGATTAACAGGAGTTTAAATCATCTTTCTTACCTTTTTTATGAGTACAATAAAGGTGAAAGTTGACGCGGCATTCAAATTCCTTGTTGGCAGGAGTCCCAAGTTAAGAAGCATACTACGCAATGGGCCAAACAAGTATGAGTACTATCACCAGGAAATTACTTCCACCAACCCATTAACATCTCCCATCAAATCACACCACACCAATATCAAATGTAAACAAATTAATGTCAACGGAGAAGAAATCACATAATTTATGCCGCAAATGTGAACAGATGTAAACAAATAATCACACCACACCCACCCACTTCAAGTGCACTCCATTTAAGCTGCAACAGACAACTGACAACTCTTCATTTCAACAATTTTTCTTGGAAAACCAAAATATCAATATGGTTTATTAGCTAGTGCTGTGCATCAAGGTTTTGAAATTTGGTTGAGTACAAAACCTCAAATGACTCTACAGTCGAATTGCAGAGTTGAAATAAAATTCAAAGGGCAGTTTACAGAGGAAGCCAGTGAGTTTTTTTTTGTAATTTACCACATCATCTCTTTGAAAGTCAAACAGATTGATTTTTAATATTTGTCAAACCATGTTGCCAACTTTTTAATTCTTCTATACTTCTTTTTCTTTTTCTTTTGAATTAATAATTATGCTCCAAAGTGCCAAATAGTTTGTTTTTATTATTGTTGATTTTCTTGTTACAATGATATGATCCATTACAAAATCACTCCATTATTGTTGATCTCTCTCATTCGTTCTCAATGACTGTCAGCATTGTCGCATCGAATCTCTCTCGCTCAGTGACTGACTCACTCGCCACTATTGAATCTTCATATTCTGGTATTTGGTAAGTGATAACTCTTCCTACTTTCTAGATTAAAATATGTTGCGTTAGTTCTTGAGATTAGATAAAAATGTGATACGTGCCTCTTATTTTTGGTTTTAGTTTATGGTGGATCTGGATTTTGAGCAACAACGATTAGTTTTGAATGAACTGCTACGGGAACTCGATGAATGTTGGATTTTGAGAAGTTCTGTTGTTTTAGTTTTCAATGAAATTTATTAAATACCAATTGCTAAAAAGAAAAGAAAAAACAAAGGAAAAAATTTCCTATGACCTGGTAATTTTTGGAAGGGCATTGAGGCTCTCACTGTTTGTTGTGAGGGAAGATTAACCATCAACTTGACCTAGAAGAATAAAATCAGGTAAATTACTCTTGTACCCTTGCAATTAACCTCAAATCATACTTTGGTTCATGCAGTTCCAATTGTGAGACTCAATAATGACTAATGGCTAATATCATTTTGGTCTTGATGTATATTCCTTCTCTCTTGTCTTCATCACCATCATTTTGTTTCTTTTACTCTTTTTTTCGTTTTCTCTCTCTTTAATTTGCTTTAGATTGCAATTGGCTTTGAAATTTACCCTTCCGGTATTGTTGCAATTCCCATTCCCCTCTCAGGTTTTCAAACAAATGGGTCTTCTCTCTCTTTCTCTCTTTCTCCCTTTCTCTCTTCTCTGAAAAGTCTGCTAGCTTTTAAGGCTTTTTTTTTTGTAGGGAAAAGCTAAATTTTACCCTAGGATTGCGTAAAATTACACGTTTGCACCTTTGTATTTGGGCAATTATCTATATTTTTGTATATTTGTTTGGGTATAATGGATTCTGAAGCAAGGTGTTATAATAATATTACTAGTTTGGAAGCAGTTTTTTTTTTTGAAGGGCAAAACGAAGGTAAATTGAATTCAAGCTCGCGAGCGAATACAAGAAAGCAATCCAAACATAAGAGAGAAAGTAGAATTTTAGGAGAACTGAACCACTCAGGGGTAGTTCACCCCAAATACCACCCCCAAAAAGGTTTGGAAGCAATTGCATAAATCATATTGTGACTTTATCATGTTGTGCATAAATCATATATGTTTGCTTTGTGACTTTTGGGTTGTTATGGATGGATGGTGACGATTGATGCTGTACGGACATTGTGTTTGGGAATTCCCGATTCAAAAGCAGTCTTGGATGTTATATCAATTTTGTTCGTCATGAGTCTTTGTTTTCTTCTACATTCTAGTTCTCGTGATTATCCTTTTATCCCTGTTTTTCGAGAATCGTATTGGAATCAATTCCTTGGCTTTTAGTCATCATACAAATTTGGGTGCTTTGTGTTATGTGAGTTAGATACATTGAGATCAAGTTCACATAAAAGTGTGAAGGATGCTAAAGTTGTAAATCAATCTTTGGTGGAGAATATATGAAATTTGTACGCCAAAAAAATATTAACACGTTTTTTGTCACATATCTGTGTCGATTCCCTTCACTCCGACTCAATCTATAATTGCCATTGCAATTAGTATTTTATCTTCACCCTTTAGATTTTAGGACTTTTGCATTGCTTTTGATTGATGTTCAAAATGGATGTAATGAATATCTGTAGTGATATTAGAATTAATCATCCCGTTGATCCCGCTCAATACACTACAAGTGTACTAACACATCGAGCTCGAACATCGAATTCCCAAAACCTGAATTCGACTCGTTCGACCTAGTCAAGACCAGCTACTATAACGATGTGCTACAATCGTACAAATGGAATGTCCGGGTTTATTGTGATTGTGAGCCTACCTGTATAATATGTCAGAACCTATGACCCGATCTTCCGTGCAGCATGCACCGAGTTAAATACTAGACAGAATATACGGACTATGCATTCATTCATCACAAATATAAATATAAAACCACGAATGAAAAAACATCTTAAATATTTCTCATTAATATGCAAGGGATCAAAAATATAAAAAAAAAACTAAAAAGCAAGGCTTTTCAGTATATATTCCTCACAATTAGTTTCTCGATGCTTTACTGGTTAGCAAATAAAGGTGGAACACTAGAGACCGGCAGGATTGTTACAGCCATTGCCTATCTCTGAGTGGAAGTGGGAGAATATCACTATGGATTTTGTATCAGGACTTCCATGCTCGCCGAAGGGACATGATGCCGTTTGGGTTATAGTGGATCGATTAACGAAGTCTGCACATTTTTTTTCCCATGTGTGTGAAGGATTCAGTGGACCGACTGAGCAGATTGTACATTCAGGAGATAGTCCAACTACATAGAGTACCTGTGACTATCGTTTCTGATTGAGACCCGCGCTGTACATCGCGTTTTTGGCAGAGTCTTCAGGTGGCTTTGGGGATGAGCTTGACTTTTAGTAAAACTTTTCGTCCTCAGACCGACGGTCAGTCTGAGAGGACCATTCAGATTTTGGGGGACATGTTGAGAACCTGTGTGCTTGATTTTTGGGATTCTTGGGAGGATCATTTATCATTAGCAGAGTTTGCATACAACAACAGTTACCAGTCCAGTATTGGAATGGCACCGTATGAGGCTCTGTATGGTAGACCGTGTAGGTCACCTATTTGCTAGACATAAGTGGGAGGGACTACTATTTTGGGACCCAACTTAGTACGGGAGATGACGGAGAAGATTGCAGTGATTCGCCAGCGCCTAGTGACAGCACAGAGTTGCCAGAAGAGTTACACTGATCGGAGGAGGAGACCGTTAGAGTTTACTGTGGGGGATCATGTGTTTATAAAGGTCTCACCTCGTAGAGAGCTGATGAGGTTTGGTTGTAGCGAGAAGTTATCACCACGTTTTATTGGACCGTTCGATATCCTGGAAAGGATTGGGGTGATAGCATACCGTCTGACATTGCCACCTCAGTTAGCATCTGTACACAACGTCTTTCACGTTTTCATGCTTCGAAGGTATGAGCTGGATCCCTCACATGTTTTGAATTGGACTGAGCTGAGAGTTGATGAGGATGTGACGTATGAGGAGCGTCCTGTGAAGATTCTGGATACAAAAGAACAGGTGTTGCGGGGAAGAACGATTGTTTATGTCAAAGTTCAGTGGCTTCATCACGGGGTTGAAAAAGTGACTTGGGAGCTTGAGTCTGGGGTTCATGCGAGATACCCGGAGTTGTTCCCCTCGTGACCTTGTAGTGAATTTTGGGGACGAAATTCCTTAAGGGGGGAAGAGTTGTGAAACCCTGTACTGTTTCATTTTTGATATATATACATATTCGGTGTTTTGATGCTTTTTTGGCATTTTTGCTTTAATTTTCTTATATGCGTTTTAATGCATGTTTTGGTTAAAATAAGCCTGTGGGGTTGTTTCCCGGGATTGTAGGGAGTTTCTGTACGAATTTCAAAAATTTAAAAAAAAAAGATATTTTAGAGGCCTATAAATATCTGGAGTTAGATATTTTCAAAAGATATTTTCAAAACTTAACTCCTAAGTTTCCTCCAAATTATCTCTGCCTTCTCTCTAACTTCTCGGGGGTCCAGGGCTCAATTTTTAATGATCCAACAGTGGATCCTTGCTATTGGCATCGTGGTCTACGCATCCATCCAAACATATTTTGATTTCGACGAAGCTCGAATTTGCACATAGATCAAGGCGTCGGATTTTTTACCCAGCGAGGTAGGATCTCAGATTCTACTGCTGTATAAGGGTGTAATATGTAATATTGTGCATTTCTACCATTTAAAAACACATGGAAGGTGTTTATGTTATGGGAAAAGTTGGGTTTTGAGTTTAAAAACCTTTTTGCGTCGTTTTGGTTGGATGAACGGGTTTAGTTGGACAAAAGGGGTTAATATTTTAAGTGTTTCTTTTGGTTCCCTTTGTAGATATCGGCTCGTGTATGTCCGTGGGGTTCAAAAATATGCGAGTTGGAGGTTTAGTTTGGGTTTGGATGTGTTTTGGCTTCAAATTCAGCAAAAAGATCAATTTCTCGCATAGGACCGCTTGAGGGACCGCTCAAGCGGTCTAAGGGGCGGTCTTGGGGAGTTCTCAGGTTGCCTAGCTGCTGGACAGACCGCTCGAGGGGTCTAGCCCGCAGTCTATTTTTGCTGATTGAAAATTCATTTTTAAACTTGATGTATCTCTCTCATTCGGGATTGGAATTGAGTCATTTTTGTGTTCAAATTGAAGCCCCGGAAGTCTTCTTTCCAATGACACCTCTCTCACATTAATAGTCTTTTTGTAGCAAAAGTTATGACCAAAATAGTGAGGGTATGCCAAAAGTTCTTAGCCATTTTTCATTCATTTTTTGTCAAATGTCTTGGCAAAGCTTATTTTTCATCCTTATTGTAACTTTTATCAAGTTTCTTGTTCCTTGGGAGTTTCTTGTTGATCTCCATGTTGATGGATGAATCTTTTGGTTTGATCTCCATGTTAGTGGATGGATCTTTGTTTTGTTTGATCTCCATGTTGATGGATAGATCTTTATACATGCTTAATGTAAAAATGTGAAAACATTTTGGTTTTTGTAAAATGATTATCTAGTTGTACCAAAATGACGTGTATTTAGCATGAGTTGCCCTCGGTATAAGTTCGGAAACGTACGCAGCGTGGGTACTTAGGTCCTTCAGGCTAGTCCCCGTAAATTGAGACGGTTGGGTGCTTAGTTCCCTCTGGTTGTCGCCCGTAAATTAAGTGATTACGTTATGGTGCTCCATATAGAACTTGTCATTACCAAGCGAGTCGTGAATGGCTGGGGTCTAGGGTAATGGACATGAGTCTATAGTTGTTACCTCTCTCCTCTTGTGATAGAGTCGGTACATAGGATCATATTCTTCTTCTTTTTCCACGATGGTACGTTCCATGAGGAAACAATGTTTGATTACTGTTTTTCCTTAACTATGGTGGTTTAATTGCATTATCTACAGAACATAGTTTTAAGGATTGAAAACAGGGATTTTATGAAATAAAATCGTTTTGAGACTCGTAGTGGTTTGATGGAAAACCGTTTTGGGTTTTATGGTTGAGTTCGCTCCCACCATATGATTGCATATCCTACTTTACAGCTTTATAGTATGTTTTCTGTTGGGTTTCAGCTCACGGGTGGGATTTTTTGTAAAACCATTTTCAGGTGATGCGGTGGATGAGGAGTAGCTTTGGTGGTGCCCGGGGTGGCAGAAAACTTTTATAGTTTTTCTTTTTGGTTTGCCTGTTCCTGAAGGCAGATTTTGTATGCCGTAAGGCGATATACTGTATGCATGTTGAAACTATATATCATCTATTTATGAGAGATGTACTTTTGTTGGGTATCCCTTGGGTTTCAACAGATGGATTTCAATGTCTGAAAACCTATATTTGCATAAAACTGGTGTTTAGTGGATTTTCACGTGACCCCGGATTTTGGGGCATGATAGGAAAATACATGTTAGGTTTGTTGAATTCCCACTTGATATTAGTCATTATTCACATAAATTCTATAAGTCCATTGGAGCTTATACGAAATTTGTATGCAAAAAAAATAATGACACGTTTTTTGTCACAAATGTGTGTCGATTCCTTTCACCCCGACTCAATCTATCATTGCTATTGCAATTAGTATTTTATTTTCTCCCTTCAAATTTTAGGACCTTTTACACTACTTTTGATTGATGTTCGAAATGGGTGTAATGAATATCTGAAGTGATATTAGGAAGTTGTTGTGAGCTTAATGAAAGAATAATAGGAACTAGAAGAAGTGAGTTTATAGTGAGAAAAATATGACTACTTTGTGGGTTCAAGCCACAAAGTAGTCATATTTGAGTTGACTTCTGGATGGTTTTCTATAGAAAAGAAAAGAGATTGTTATAGACTTGGCACTGTTATTACTCAAACTTGTTAATATTTAATAAATCAACTACACATTAGATTATAATATGGTATGGATAATATGATTGTTCCATTTTTTTATTACTGTTTATGTCATAATGGGATCGTTTCATGCATTTATGAATGGCTTTGTAAGGGAAGCATCAGAGTAGGTGGATTTCCTTTAAGAGTGGAGAAGAACATCCTAACATTGCCTATGAAGTGAAAATAGAAAAGAACACTTCTAGATCAACCTTATTTGCGTGTCAACATCTGAACAAATAATAGTTGTAAAACTTGTTTGACACTATTGCATTATAGATTCATAATATCATTCCTATCATATTGTTTGCCTTCATGGTGGCGATCATTTAGGAATTTTTCTTGGGATTTTTAATAGCAACTTTAACAACCAAGCAACACCCCTTGGATTTATATACATAAAATGATTTCATTCAACTGATATTTAAATAAACTTCAATATTGTGTCATGCAATAGTTAATAATTGATACTTCTAATTTGAATTATATTAAAATATTCTCTTGCGAATTGTATAACTTGGTTATTAAAAAGTCACACTTATATGTTTAAGTTGTTAACTTTATTGGTTCGTGTATATATAGATATATATTTTATGCTTTGAAAAATTATTATATTTCAAATTAATTTTAATTGTTTTTTAGGCCTTGAAAGAGGAGAGAGAATTGATGGTGGTGCAAAGCAACTGATCTAATGTGGTTTCTAGTCTATGTATTAGATTTTTATTTATTTTATATATTGTACATTTTTGTCTAAATCTCAACTCGTGTTAAAAGTGCACCTTTTGTGCACTTCTTAATACATTTTAATTTATATTGATTAAATTGTATTTTGTTAATATTTTGATGCGAATGAATGGATAATGTCACACCCCCAAATCCAGGGCACTTGAACTTACCCCGTCCATCCATTATCGAAGGCCCATAAAATGAAAACTTGAATAACATTTGGTTGTAGGTTAAAACATCTCGTTAAAATATAATATGAACCAATGGTTTGAAAAGAATGAGTTAGATCCTTTAAATGAAAGCTTTTGGTATATAAGATATGCTTAGAAGAAGGTATAAATTTGTAGGGACCCGGTCCCTTTTTATTCGTAATGATTAATGAAACCATGTTATAATATTTTAGGTAGGAAATAATTAAGAATTTAATTATGCAAGAGAATTAAAACTTGATCATGATAATGATTGTTTATAATAATTGTATGCTCAGTAGTGCATGAGAACCATTGTTGTGGGTTGTTTGGATGAGTTTTTAGGTGGTTGGCTTATAATTCGATTCATATAAACATCTTTTGTTTTAGGTCCCTCTCAGCATTGACCGCTCAAGCAGTGGAGGGACCAGAAGCGTTTTTTTTATATCGAGGAAGAGGGGACCTCCCGAGCGGCCCAAGTCCACTCGAGCAGACTGTCGGTGAGTAGATTTTAAGTTGCGGGGGTATGAAGGTTGGGTCTTAGGATTGATTAGTCTTACTTTCGGGCATTTGGATTCACATACTTGGGAGCCATGTTGGAGACGTGTTTTGCGGACGTGATTTCTAGCAAGGAATCTAAGTAGGTTATTCAGAGTGACGAGTCTTTCTTGTTGGTTCTCCTCGGTATGTGAGTAGTGATGACATGATTTTAAGTGGCTATGTGCTAGCATGCTTATATCTGATATGTCTTTTACGTTAGCAATAACATGTTGTATGAATGCTTATCCTGTTATGTTGCTTTCGTATAGAGTTATGTCCATGTAGGGAGAACGAGGCCGAGGTCGAGACCGTGGGCATGGTTCTAGCCGAAGAGACGTTATAGTCCCAGATATTGGGGATGCTAATGCACCCCAAGGACCTGCTGACGGAGATCTATTGCGTGAGATGGTCGGCTCCATCCGGCAACTGGCTAAGGCCTCTAGGGGAGAGAGACCATACCTGAGTCGAGGGTGACAGTTGCGATGCACGAGTTTTACCTTCTGGACCCTCCTACCTTTTCTGGGGATCCCAACCCCATGGTTGCCACTGAATGGTTAGAGCTGGTTACCAGGATCCTTGATACTCTACAAATAGAGGAGGATGACTTGCGAGTTTCATTTGCTACCTTCCAGTTGAGAGGGAGTGCTCATATGTGGTGGAAGTTCGCCAGGACTACAGTTGGGGGCACTTGGGAGGCATTCACGAAGGTATTTCTGGAGAAATACTTTCCTATGACATTGAGGGATCGCTACAGAGATGATTTTCTCTTCTTGACACAGGGGACGATGACTGTTGTGGAGTATGAGGCTGAGTTTAAGGCTGATTTTACTAGCCTATCCAAATTTGCACAGGAGATCGTGCCTATTAATGAGTTCTGTGTGAAGCGATTCGAGAGGGGTTTGAGGCCCACTATCCGAGACAGAGTGGCAGCACTTAGGCTGTAGATTTTTACAGAGCTAGTGAAGACTGCCATGAAGGTGGAAGACACTCTGAATGAGACACGTAGAGACAGGGACAGTAGCAGGATGGGGGACATACACAGTCCCGGGGACGCAGGGACAAGCGTCAACGGACATCTGGTCTAAGTTCTTATCCGGTGGGGTCATATCAGCCACAGTCTTCTACTTCTACACATCTCGTAGTCTCAACGGGAAGGTCAGATCAGAGGGAGCTTGTTTTTCATAGATGCCAGCGGCCGGGGCATCGTGCGGCAGTGTTAAAGTGCGGCACTTGTTCAGACTCAGTCACAATCGTAGGCACCCGAGAGAGGGCCACCAGTCTATTTTGAGTGTGGGAAGTTTGGGCACATCCGGAGGAACTGTCCTCGAGGAGGGAGCATTTAGAGCATGGTAGGAGCACAAGCTGTTCCATCAGGCCAGGGGAGACAGATGTATTCACAGCCTAGAGCTCAGACGTCCTGTTTTGTAGAGGGAGGAGCTTTAGTACAGTCGGGTCAACAGTCTACAATTTAGGGCCACAGTGGACCGGCCATGGCATATGTTCTTGCAGATCTTAGTTCATCTAGAGCATCGATCAGGTCTGATGCTGCTGCTACTACCTCCATGATCATAGGTACTCTTCTAGTCTTCAAATCATGGGCCAGTGTTCTTATCAACACTGGAGCATCACATTCGTTTATATCTTCTGCTTTTGCATCTGCATTGGGATTGCAAATGGACTGGTTGGGTAGTACCTTGAGTGTAGAGATCCCAGTCAGTGGGAGTGTGACGTTGAGTCTTGTCTGTTGATCCTGTGTTTTGGAGGTTGCTGATCGTTGTTTAGGGTTTGACTTTATCATTCTAGATATGACGGCGTTTGATGTTATCCTAGGGATGGATTGGCTGACCACATATCGTACCTTTATCGATTGCGATCGACGGAGGGTAACAATTTGTACACTAGTGGGAGATTATTTCTATTTTGTGGGAGACCGGGATGAGGGTTTGATGTCTTTGCCTAGTGCTGTGCAGAACCAAGGCAACCCATGTTTCCTTTTCTCAGTTCTCATGTTGGATGAGGTGAGGTTTCTGGGACACGTAGTGTCGATAGACGGGGTAGCAGTGGATTTGTCAAAGACTGATACTGTGATCGGTTGGGAGCGACCAAAGAGTGTCTTTGAGATACGTAGTTTTCTGGGTTTAGCTAGCTACTATCGACGATTTGCGAAGGAGTTTGCGAGACTTGCCGCACCGATGACGCGTCTAATGCAGAAAGGAGTTGTATTTGTTTGGAGTGAGTCCTGTGAGTCAGCTTTCCAGGAGCTGAAGACGCGGTTGACTAGCGCACCAGTATTAATCATTCTAGAGTGAGGCTTAGGGTATACAGTATACTGTGATGCATCACATGATGGTCTTGGATGTGTTTTGATGCAGGAAGGTAAGGTTGTAGCCTATGGTTCTCGGCAGTTGAAGATGCATGAGAAGAACTATCCTACACACGAATTGGAGTTAGCAGCCATGGTCTTTGCCTTGAAGACATGGCATCACTATCTTTATGGTGAGAATTTTGAGGTATTCTTCGACCATAAGAGTTTGAAATACTTATTTTCGCAGAAGGACTTGAACTTGCGCAAGCGACGATGAATGGAGTTGTTAGAGGACTATGACTTTGACTTATAGCATCATCAAGGGAAGGCCAATGTTGTGGCTGACGCTCTCAGTAGGAGATCTCATGGGTCGTTAGCTTCTGTCGCTATACGCGAGTGGGACATGCTTGGAGAGATTGGGGAGTTTGATCTTTGCCTCAGGGAGACCGCGACAGGTGCTACTTTATTCTCTGTAGTTTCACAACCTGCTTTGATAGCACGTGCGCTAGAGGACTAGCAGACGAACCAGGAGGCTCAGATGATACGGGATCGTGTTGCTAGCGAAGAGGATACCACGGGATGGATTGTAGGTTCTTATCAGAGTCTGAGGTTAGCTGGGAGGTTATTTGTGCCAGAGTCATGCCGAGATGATCTACTACATGAGTGTCATCATTCTCGCCTTGTAGTGCATCCTGGAGGCACGAAGAAGTATCACGACCTACGTCGTCAGTTCTGTTGTACGGGAATGAAGAGAGATGTGATCCAGTTTGTTTCTCGGTACCTTACCTGTCAGAAAATGAAGGCAAAACATCAGAGACCGACAGGATTGCTACAGTCGTTGCCTATATCAGAGTGGAAGTGGGAGCATGTCACGATGGACTTTGTGTCAGGACCTCCTCGGTCATCTAGGAGACACAACGCCGTATGGGTTGTGGTTGATAGGTTGACGAAGTCTGCACACTTTCTTCCCATCCGTGTGAAGGATTCAGTGGATAGACTGAGTCGCTTATATGTTAGAGAGATAGTCTGGTTGCATGGAGTGCCAGTATCTATTGTTTCTGACAGGGACCCACGCTTTACTCTGCGCTTTACTTCGCGCTTTTGGCATAGTCTGCAAGAGTACTTGGGGATGAACTTGATGTTCAGTACTGCTTTTCACCCCAGACGGATGGCCAGTCAGAGAGGATTATACAGATTTTGGAGGATATGCTGAGGGCTTGTGTCCTTGATTTCAGAGGTTCTTAGGAGGATCATCTACCGTTGGTAGAGTTTGCATATAACAACAGCTATCGGTCCCGTATTGGGATGGCACCGTATGAGGTTTTGTATGGTAGACCGTGTAGGTCACCCGTGTGTTGGACAGATGTGGGAGAGACCACACTCTTGGGACCCGACATGGTACGGGAGACGACGGAGAAGGTTACAGTGATACGCTAGTGCCTCGTGACCGCGTAGAGCCATCAAAAGAGTTATGCAGATCAGAGGAGGCGACCTTTGGAGTTTGCAGTGGGAGATCACGTGTTCCTAAAGGTCTCGCTGCGTAGAGGTTCGATGAGGTTTGGTCGTAGCGGGAAGCTATCACTGCGCTTCATTGGACCATTTGAGATCCTCGACAGGATTGGTGATGTCGCATACCATTTAGCTTTGCCACCTCAGTTAGCATCTGTGCATAATGTGTTCCATGTTTCTATGCTTCAGAGGTACGAGCCTGATCCTTCGCACGTGTTAGATTGGGCTGAGCTGCGGGTTGATGAGGATGCCACCTATGAGGAGCGTCCAGTGAGGATTCTTGATACAAAGGAGCAGGTGTTGCGGGGCAGAACAATTGCTTATGTCAAGGTCTTATGGCTACATCACGGGGTTGAGGAAGTGACATAGGAGCTCGAGTCTGGAATGCGTGCTAGATACCCAGACCTGTTTACCTTGTGACCTTGCTGTGAATTTCAGAGGTGAAATTCCTTAAGGGGGGAGAGTTATGAGACCCTGACCCTTATCTTTTAGGTTATTTATATATTTGATGTGTTTTCTTCTGTATATGAATAGTATCGATGCATGGTTTATGCTTTACAGTTGTATAATATCATGTATAAATGTGTTATATGCTTTCCCAGACCTTGTTTAGGTTGGTTGGGTTGGTTTTTGGGCTGAGAAACCAGAACAGATTCCAGTACGCTTCTAGTCTTGAGTTTAGTTGACTTGAGGGGTTGGTTCGGTTGACTAAACCAATTTTTTTGAGTTTGGTCGACTGAACTCAAGGGTTCGATCGACTGAACAGTGCCTTTTTGCTGTGGTTATAAATATCCCAGGGGCTGAGATATTTTGATATTCTCTTTCTTCCAGGCTAAGAAACCCCTTTTCTCTGCCTTCTCTCTAGCTTTGAGGGCAAGGGGCTTGGTTTTGTGCTCGATCCTTTGTGGATCCTTGCTATCGGGACCGAGGGCTTCGCATCCATCCGATTGGATTCTCGTTCTAACGCCGTTCAGTTTTGAGATGTCGAGTTCTTGATTCTCCGAAGTAGGATTCTAAACCCTACTGCTGTATAAGGGTGATATATGTGATTATACGTGTTTTCACCAGGTAGAAAATACATCAAATGTGATTTTCATGTGTAAACCTTGGTTTTGGGTAAAAGTGGATTTTTTCACCTTTTCTTGGTTGTATACATATTTCAGGTACGTGGTATTCGTAGTTTTCAAAAGGAGGTTTGAAAACAAGGTATTTTGTAAAAATGGTGAAAAATGTCTTTTTGAAAGTTTGGAGCTAACCCGCGGGGTTGAATCTCAACACTTAAATGTTTTGTTGGAAATGGTTTTGGATCTCCATTTTGATGGATTGGATCTCTTTTATGCATGTGTTGTATAAACTGTTTTGTGGGTTTTCGTAGTTGAGCTACGGTTGGGTTTTGAAATGTTTCCATAGATGTACCGTGACAATGTGTGGTTTTGAGTTGGGCTTCTATTGCTCCGTGATGGAAGTCCAAAAACGTGCACAGAGTGGGTTCGTTATGGTCCCTCGGGTTAATTCCCGTACACGTGGTTTGGTTATGCTTTATCCATCGGTTGTGGCAATCTGTAAAGAAGCAAGTGCGTGGTTTGGGTGCTTTCCCATCGGTCATGTAAATTTTATAAAGAAGTCGGTTTCCTTCGTGCATGGCGTTGTTGTTGTAACTCCGTATAGAACTTGTCATTACCTAGCAAGCCTTAAGTGGTTCAGGACTAGGGTAATGGGCAGGAGTCTATAGTTGTTATCTTTGTCTGTACGACAGAGTCGGTACATAGAATTTTATTTACATCTTTTCTCCTCGGCTGTGTGACCCAAGTTGAGCATACTGTTTGTTTATAGCATTCCCTTAACTTTGGCATAATATCTGTTAGAATGATATGCATAGTTTGAAGGATGAAAAACGTGGGGTTTTGTGAGATAAAACTTTTTTGAGACTCATGGTAGTCTGATGCAAACTTATAATTTTGGAAAGAAAACCTTTTTGGCCCCTGTGGTTGAGTCGTGTGTGTGTAATTGCATAGCCTGTATTACAGTTTTATTGTCTATGTGCTATTGGATTTCGGCTCACAGTGTGGGATTTTGCTGTAAAACCTTTTCAGGTGAGCATGAAAAGTTGACTTAGTTGCAGAGATGATGAAAGACTTGCTGTATTTTTCCCTATTTTTTGTATATGTACTTTTACATGTAATGCCAGTGATGGCTGGTTTTGTACGCCTTTGGGTGATATGCTTATTCATGTATGAGATGCATGTTTTTAGTTTATGAGAGTTGAACTGTGGGGATTTTTATCCAAATGATGTATATTTTACAGTTGAGGGCTTTTCAATTGCAAATTTTATTTTATCAAACTGTCTTTTGGGTGGGCTTTCGCGTGACCCTAATGTTGGGGCGTGACATATATGGTGGCTAGGGCAGCATAGCAACACATAAATAGGCTACAGTATGGACCTATGGAGTAAATATGACTTGGACTCCCAATGTAATTATAAAAACCAACCTCACTCCAACGGCAATTTCACACAAAAATTAATTATAATTCATTCCACTAAAGAATTACAATTACACTCCCAGACATATTCTCAAAACCGAATATTCGAGCTTCAGTTATTAAATGCTTATTTATTCTCCCCACATTAAGATTGTCGATACTCGCCAATCAAATTAAATTACTGATAATTATATTTAATCAATTTATTAAATAAATTTCTTAAGACCTTTCCCTTAACTTATTTGACTGCCAGATAATTAAATTAACCTGTAATATTTGGCTCAATCAAAACTCATAAGCTTCCTTAAGGGGGAATCGTCAATCCTGATCTTTCCGGACGTGGATTCCGTCAATAATTAATATTTATCATATAATTAATATCGTCATCCAACTCACTGAGATTTTAGACCCGTAAAAGATCGCACCATTTAATGAATCAAATTAACGAATATTAAATATACGTAAATAATTAATTATTTTGAGATGAAGAGTATAAGCACTTATAATAACTATAAGGTGTGAATTAATTTATATAGTCTATAAAATTAATTTTCCCAGCGTGCTTTTGTTCAATACATAGAAAATGTATTAGCATAGAGAGTCGGAATAATAGGCGACGCTATTATCTATTTTTCGTAATCAAGGCGGTCTACTAAAACGCTGCATTACAGCTGTACCAATGGTGTGCCCAATTCCATCTAAGTCGTGAACTGAAAACTTATATTCTGTAAGAATCGATAATCTAATTTTCTGTGTGTAAGCTGAACTCTACACACTAGATTAAATATTGTACAGAATAAAAGACACACATGCATAACATTAAATAAATAATAAAATTGCATACATTACTTATTTAGATTCTCATAAAATTAAAAAAATAAATTTATTAATAAATAAAACTAAATACTAAAAACAATAAAAGACATGATTTTTAGTATAAGACCCTGACAATCTTAATCTGTAAGCTCTTTGTAAAAGGATCTGCAAGGTTGTCCATCGATGCAATCTTAGTCACAATAATATCACCTCTTGTACAATCTCTCGTATTAGGTGATATTTACGCTCGATGTGCTTTGTTTTCTTGTGGGCTCTTTGTTCCTTTGAGTTGGCAACCGCTTTGCTATTGTCACAGTAAAATATAATAACCGACTAAATTGAAGGTACCACATCCAAATCCAATAAAAAGTTCTTGAGCCAAATGGCCTATTTGGCTGCTTCAAAAGCTATCACGTACTCGGCATCCATGGTGAAATCAACAATTCAGGACTGCTTGATACTTCTCCAACTTATGGCTCCACCTCCCAAGGTATACACATATCCTGGGGTAAACTTTCAAAAGTCCTTATCTTATTGGAGATTTGAGTCCATATACCCCAAAGGTACTAGACTATCTACCTGGTAAACCAATATATAATTCTTAGTCTTTTTTAGGTACTTGATTATATGTTTTACTGCTGTCCAATACTCCTATCCTAGATTAGATTAATATATGCTAACTATGCTAACTGCAAAACAGATATCGGGTCTAATGCACAGCATAGCATATATGAAGCTTTCCACTATCGAAGCATAAGGAACCATCTTCATCTTCTCTATCTCATCAAGTGTCTTAGAAAACTAATCCTTGGATAGAGTGATTCCATACTTGAAAGAGAGAAACCCTTCCTTGAAATCCTACGTGCTAAAATGAGCAAGGATGGTGTCGATATAATTAGCTTGTGATATGTCCAACATCCTCTATTTCTAATCTCGCATAAGCTTGATACCAAGGACGTGACTGACTTATCACAAGTCTTTTATATCGAACTACTCAGATAACCATACTTTAATCGAAGATAATACCCTCATATCGTTTTCGATGAGTAAGACGTCATCCACATAAAGTACTAAAAAGACCACAACGCTTCTATCACATTTCCTGTACACACAGGACTCGTTAGGATTTTGATCAAAATCATAAGACTTAATGTCATGATCAAATTGAGTGTTCCAAGACCTAGATGTCTGTTTAAATCCATAAATAGATCTATTAAGCTTGGACAATATGTGCTCCTGGTCCTTTACTATGAAATCGTCCGGTTGCATCATATAGATGCATTTGTCAAGACTTTCGTTAAAGAAAACTGCATTGACATCCATTTTCTACATTTCGTAATCGAAATGAGCCGTAATGGATAAGAGAATCTAGATAGGCTTAAGCATGGCTACCGGCGAAAGGTCTCCTCATAATTGATCCCTTTTTTTTGAGTAAGTCCTTTTTCTATAAGCTTAGCTTTGAAGGTTTTTACCTTCCCGTCTACTCCTCTCTTCCTCTTGTAGATCCACTTGCATTCGATGGGTTTTATACTTTTCAAGTAGTTCTATAAGTTCCTAGCCCTGATCAGAATATATAGATTTTAACTCTGAATTCATAGCCTTTCGCCAAAGATCTACATCTTTGTCTTTGAGTGCTTCATTGTAGTTGCAGGGTTTAGAATCCAGTTCTATCGAAATTCTATCAAAAGACTCTCCGAAGAACATATACTGATCTGGTTGACGAATAACCCTTCCACTGCGATGAGGCACTATCTGTGTCTATGTACTACCAGTGACACCCTGTGCTAATTCTGAACCCCGTGTACCATGATCAACAAGCTGCCCCGATTGTAAAACTGGTATGTCAATGGTAGCATCCTGAACTGGTTTAGGATCTGCATGTGTGTTGATAATCCTCCCACTATAACGAGGCAATGGGGTATCAATGACTCATGGCTTCTCTTCCGTTCTACTGGTATTTTCTCTCAGTTCTTTCAGAACAATTTTACTCTTTGACTTGTGGTCCATTATATAATTCTCTTTCAAGAATCAGGCATTAATACTGACAATGATCTTTTGATCCTTAGGATTATAAAACAAATCACCCTTTATTCCTTTGGAATACCCAACAAAGAAACAGACTTCCATTCTTGGTTCCAACTTACCTACGTTATCTTTCAACACGTGTGTTGGACACCCCCAAATTCAAATATGCCTCAAACTAGATTTGTGCCCGATCCACAATTCTATGGGAGTAGAAGGTAATGACTTAAAAGGTACCAAGTTCAAAATATAAGATGCTGTCTCTAATGCAAATTCCAAAAATGAATAGGGTAAATCCAAATAACTCATCATCAACTTTACCATCTCCATAAGAGTACTATTTCTTCTTTCTTCTACACCATTCTACCATGGAATGCCTGGTGTAGTCAACTATAATGTAATCCCATCTGCTGACAAATAGTTTCTAAACTCTCCAAAGAGGTACTCGCCTCAATGGTTGGATCGTACTGATTTCATACATTTACCCAAATGCTTCTCAATTTTTGCTTTGAATTCTTTAAATTTCTCAAAGCATTCAGACTTACAATGCATCGAATAAATGTATCCATACCTTGAGTAGTCATCAATTAAAGTGACGAAGTACTCAAAACCTTCTCTAGCCTGGATAGTGATAGATCCACGCAAGTCAGAGTGAACCAGTTCTAACGATTTTTTAGCTCTATAACCTTTAGCTAAAATGTCCTCTTGGTAATTTTTTTCTCCAAACAGGATTCACAAACCGAAAGTGCCTCCACTTCTAATGAACCTAAAGGTCTATCTTCAACCAGTCTATTTATTATTTTCAGATTAATAAGACCTAGGCGTAAGTGCCAAAGATACGTTTGGTTCATTAAATAAGGTTCATTTCTCTTGAATGGTGAATCAGATGTATTATTTAATTCATTCAATTGCAGTGTAGGAGAGATAAGAGTAATAACATAAAGATCATCTACCAATGTACTGGAACAGATAAACCGTTTATTATCCTTAATAACCATAGAATAATTAAAATAAACCAAATATCCGTCTTTTACCAATCTAGAAACAAAAATTAAATTCCTTCTAGTGTAAGGTACATAAAAATAATTTCTCAATATTAAAATCCAATCTCTACTAAAAGTAAGAGTGACATCTCCTACTGCAATTGTTGTTACCCTTGTATTATTGCCTATGTGTATGTAAATCTCTCTATCACTAACTTGTCAAATTTCTTAAAATCCCTGCAATAAATTGTAGACATGATTAGTAGCTCTCGTAACTACACATCAGGTATCGGTAGATAACACTGCTAAACATGTTTTCAGAACTACTGAACAAAAATTACCTTTCTTGTTCTACTTGCTAAGATAAACTGGATATTATTTTTTGAGTGTCGTGTCTAGTTGCAGTGAAAATAACTATCTTTCGACTTTTTCACACCAGTTTGTAGCCTACTAACTACGTTGCAAACCATGTCACCCTATTTCTGAATATTTTTCTTCTTCATGCCTTTCAGCTTAGAGGAAGAGTACGTTTTAGCAATAAATATATTTTTTGACTTCCTAAGAATACCCTTGGCAGTTAAAATTATATCCAGATTCTTTTCCTAGTTAAAATAATTAGAACCCGTAAGTTTATTTTCTTTGAGTATAGCCACGAGTGGATTGAAAGTTATTTTAATCCTGAAAATTATATAATTAAAAATCATTAATTATGTTGAGCAAAAATTTTAAATTTTATTTTAAAATCGGTTCCCTATACCATTTAAAAAAAATTGCCAGCAGCCTGGTACACCGTGAATAGCATGCCTTGATGGAAAGGACATCTACTACTCATCATTTGTCTAGACAAATCGATTCCTATTAATTTTATTATCTAAGCAATATATAATACTAAGTAAAATTAAATAGCAGACGTAGCTTTGGTCCTAATAAATAATAGCTGTGACTCAGATGGAGAGGATACTATTATTTACAGCTAAGTGTTTGTTATCACTTAATCCCGAATCAATCGTTTTATAATGAACCCTTCAGATAAAGAAGTAATTGATACTAACAGTTAATCAAAATTATCCATAAATGAGGTTTATACCGGTGATTTCGTAATTAATTCTGTCCGATGGGGAGGAAGGCCCAAATGTTAACACGCAAAATTAATTACATCACATACTAACTAGTGATGGAGACCGTAAGATTTATCTGTGAATAAATTTTGTGAGACCCTGACCCGTTTTCTTTTTTTGGCATTTTTCGACGCGCATTTCGTGTTTTTTGTTTGAGCATGTTTTAATGCTTTTGATGCATGATCGGGCTTAGATATGCAAGTGGAGTTGGTTCCTGGGACTGTTGGGTGTTGCAGTGCGAATTTAAAAAAAAAGAAGATATTTTCGTGGCCTGTAAATATCTAGCTTTAGATATTTTGGAAAAGATATTTTCATAACTTCCTGGCTAAGTTTCCCTTTTTCTTTCCAATGGAAGCTCTGTCTTCTCTCTAGATTTTCTTAGGGCCTGAGCTATATTTTTGGCGATCGAGTAGAAGATCCTTAGTCTCCTCGTGGTGGGCTACCGTTCATCCAGACGGAATTCTATTCCAGCGAAGCCCAATTTTGCACGTGAATCGAGACATCGAGTTTTTAACTCACCGAGGTAGGATTCTAGACCTGTATGTTGTATAAGGGTGCTACGTGTAATCGTGTGTGTTTTTATCGATTAGATCGCACTAGATCTGATTTTGTTTAAAAAGTGAGGTTTTGGTTTAAAACCAGTTTGGGTGTTTTTAGTTGGATGAAATCGGGTTTCGAGTGTTTTTCTCAAGGTTTTGTGGTAGTTTTGGGCTTGTGTATGTCCATGGGTTGTTAAAGGGGTGTTTGGATGGTTTAATTTGGGGTTGAGAAGCTTATTCCGAAGCTAGGGTTTTCTTTCTGCCGTTGCCCAGTTCTCTGGTTGAAAAATATGATTTTGTTGCGTTTGTGTCGACACCTCTGTTATTGGTGTCGACACATTTTCTTTCTCTTTGCATTGTCCTTGTCGCAGTTGTTTTGTGTTGACACAATTTCTGTTGGTGTCAACACAATTTGTCGCTGGTGTCGACACTTTTTTGTTTGTGTCGACACATTTTCTACTGCTGTTTGTGTTGTTGCTCTCAGGTTCTTTTGTATCGACACCTTTGCTGTTTGTGTTGACACATTTTCTGTTTGTATTGACACCTTTCCTGTTTGTGTCGACACCGTTTCAGTTTGTGTCGACACTTTTGTGGTTTGTGTTGACCCATTTTCCATTGGTCGTTTTACGACCTTAGGGGTTTCTTTTGGCCGTGTTGAGCGTGTGGGGGTTTATTTGGGTCCTTGGTTTCCAATTGGTGTCCTATGGTATTCAATTGATTAATTTATGGGATTAGTCGATTCAAATACCTTTGGATTCTTTTTGGGGTTTGGTTGGTCGTACAGTGATTTTGGGGGTTACGTCCTGATCCTAGGTGTTTGTTTAGATGCCGTCCTCGGGTTGACGTGTATGGTTAGATTTGGTTGTTGTGGCACGGTTGTGTGTGTGTCGGTTATATTCGGGATGTGTGGGTCTGTGGTTCGGTTCAAAGGTGAGGTTTTGGTGAGGACCGAGTTTTGTGGGTTTAGTGTTGGCCTTGGGGTTAGGCTTGGTCGTATGGGTTGTTGGTTATCCAGGTGAGTGGATGTCGAGTTATGTGAAGGGTGGCGTGATGATGCGAGGTTATACGTGGCTATGTGCATTTACAATTCTAGTATATTTATGTATGGATTACGTGATTTTGTTATCGTTATGTGTAATGTGATTTATGCTTTAAAACCTAGAGTTTTATGGGCATGTGCATATGAGTTATGAGGAATGGATGCGTATAGAGCATGTTGCATGTGTTGCAAGTGTAGTGTGAGTCGCGTGTGTAGCATGTGACGTGATTATGTGTACGTAAGGTTGTACATGGTTTTATGCATTAAATCCTTGTTTACGTTTGCATAGGTGTACAGAATGTGATAGATGGATTTGCGGTCCCTCGGGGAAAGTCCAAAAAAATATGTTCGGGGCTGCGGTGTCCCTCGGCAAAGGATTGGAAAGATTCGTTTGGGGCTGGCCGTAGTCCCTCAGCGGAAGGGCCGAGAAGATTGTGTTTAGGGCTGCGGTCCCTCGGCGTGAGGCCGAGAAGAATGCATTGGCGGGACTGCGGTCCTTCGGGTTCAGCCTGAAAAGTTACATGGATTGCATGAACTGCATTGTGGCACGGATAAAACCAATTTTAAATTATTTTTAAGAGTCGTGTGAATCGCGATCTAAAACTCTTTTTTAA
The DNA here is from genome assembly GCA_034768845.1 of Heliamphora exappendiculata. Classification (NCBI taxonomy): domain Eukaryota; kingdom Viridiplantae; phylum Streptophyta; class Magnoliopsida; order Ericales; family Sarraceniaceae; genus Heliamphora; species Heliamphora exappendiculata. The sequence goes on from JAOTRH010411229.1 coordinate 22,813, forward strand.
CTGTTTTCAGGGCTTTTATGAGTGAGTCAAAAGATAGTTTATATCCTCGCTTTTCCGTTTGCATGTGAAAATTATTTTAAAGGCTTGAAAGATAGTCTAAAACTGCACAACCATTATTTAGCATGTTTTGTTTATATTGCATGCTTGTCTAGTTTCGGTTGAGCCTTGGCTCACGGTGTGGGATAAAATATTTTCAGGTACCGATCACGCGCTCTGATTCAGGATTGCAGGTTGGAGGTAGAAGAGTTATAGTCTTCCTTTTTTGTTTCTTTTGTATCATGTATGTGTATTACATGTTTCTTGGTGTTGGGGCCGTGCAATGTAAGCCGTTTGGCATTTATATACAATACGTGTATGTGTTTATATTGAGAGTGAATTCTCGGGTTAGGTGTTATGTTTGTTGGTTTATGGGTGTTTTACGTGGTTCAGAGTTTGGGGCGCAACAGATTGGTATCAGAGCTCTGGGTTCGAATACCTAAGAGTTGTGAGAAGATGGTGCGTTTCCATGTGAGGTTGATTGCGTGTGCTTGATTGCATGTGTTTAGATGCTTTGATAACATGTACGTGTTAGCATGTTAGGCATGTGGATGTTGTGTAGATGTGAGCATGGAGGTTGGACCTAGGATTGATTAGTCTTGCCTTTAGGCGTTTAGATTAACAAACTTGGGGGCCAAGTTAGAAACGCGTTTAGCTGACGTGATTTCTAGCAGGGAATCTGAGTAGATTATCCAAATTGACGCGTAAATGTAATTTACCCTAAAATATAGGGCGTGTAAGTGTAATTTACTCATTCCAATTTTATGTAATGAAAGACAGCTAGCACGAACAAATTAAAAATCAAATGAGAAGTTCAGAATTATCATTAGCACATTTAATCACTCACATTTAACAATATTAATAGATATTTTCATTAATAAATTCAAAAATTATATTGTGATCTGTCCACTTTTTGAATAGTGGTTCAAGACTAATATCATGGTAATATGATGTATCACCGTTACATAAAATAATTCTAGAAATACCCTCAGGACATCTTGTTTTTTTATGATATTTTTCATTAATTGAGGGGGGGAAAACATAACTCTTAAATGTGATGAATCCTGTTAAATCCTTCGGGGGATGAAACTCTACGAGGCATAAATAAATATGTTAATTTTTTTATTAATTATTTAATTTATTATTAAATACCAATTAAGGGGTGGAACAACCCTGTTAAACCCTCGGGGAGATGAAACTCTGTGAGGCATAATTTGTTTTTATTGTATTTTATTATTATTTTATTTATTAAATATCTATTTACGTTGAAAAATGAATCATGTTAAACTCTCCGGGGAATGAAACTCTACGAGGCATAAATATAGATGTTAATTTTCTTTTGTTTTTTTTATTAATTATTTAATTTATTATTAAATATCAATTTAGAAGGAGAAACAACCATGTTAAACACTCCGGGGGATGAAACTCTGCGAGGTATAATTTGTTTTTATTGTATTTTGTTATTATTTTATTTATTAAATATCTATTTACGTTGAAAAATGAACCTTGTTAAACCCTCCGGGGGATAAAACTCTGCGAGGCATAAGTATAGATGCTAATTTTTTTACTTTTTTATTAATTATTTAATTTATTATTAAATATCAATTGAGAGGGGAAAACAACCCTGTTAAACCTTTCGGGGGATGAAACTCTACGAGGCATAAATAAATATGTTATTATTTTGATTTTATTTTTTTGATTATTTAATTTCTTAAATATCTATTTACGTTGAAAAATGAACCCTGCTAAAACCCTCAGGGAGAAAAACTCTGCGAGGCATAAATTAATATGTTAAATGTGAGACCCTGACCCTTTTTAATTGTTGCAACGTTTCAACGCGTTATTTATTATTTTTACAATAGCATGTTTATGTGCGTTTTATGCATGTTTGAGCTTAAAAATGCATGTTGGTTTGGAAACCAAAACCGTTGGGTGTTGTGGTGTGAGGGTTTTAAAAAAAAAAAAAAAAAAATTTCGTGGCCTATAAATTTCTAGCCTTAGATATTTTGGTGGAGATATTTTCCAAAGCATAGAGGCTAAGTTTCCCTTTCCAAACAAAAATCTCTGCCTTCTCTCTAGATTTTCTTGGGGCCCGGGCTTTGTTTTTGGCGATCGAGTAATGGATCCTTGCTATCGGCATCGAGGGCTATGCGTTCATCCGGACTGAATTTTGTTTCGACAAAGTTCATTTTTTACGAAGTTTGAGGCATCGAGTTTTTAACTCAACGAGATAGGATCCTAGACTATTTTGTCTTTAAAGGGTTCTACGTGCAATTATATGTGTTTTTACCGTTTAAAGATGCATGAAAAGTTAGTTTATTTTTGAAAAGTTGAATTTTGGGTTCAAAATCACTTTTGGGTTGATTTCGATTGGAGCAAAAGGGGGGTTTGAGGCTTTTCTTTCGGTGTATCTTTATTGTTTCGGGCTTGTGTATATTCGTGGGTTGTTAAAGGGGTGCTTGGATTGTTTAATTTGAGGCTGAGAAGTTGTTTCAGTAAGCTGGGTTTGATTTTCACCATCGCCTGTAGCTTATTATGAGATTTGAAAAATTTTAGGTTTTGTGTCGACACCTTTTTCTATTAGGGTCAACACAATTTTCTTCTGAGGTGCTGAGTACACTCCAGTAGCTTACGTTGAACTCTCGGTTCTTTTGTGTCGACACATTTTCTGTTGGTGTCGACACATTTTTTGTTTGTGTCGACAAATTTTCCTTTATAAAGGAGTTGTGCATTCTTTTGCTATTTATGTCGACACATTTGCTGTTTGTGTCGCCACGTCCGCTATTTGTGTTGACACATTGGCTGGTTGTGAAACCCTTTTCTTTTGGTCATATTTTTCTCATTCGGACTCGAAATTGGGTCATTTTTGTGTTCAAATTGCCCGAAAGTCTTCTTTTCAATGGTACCTCTCTCACAGTAAAGTAGAAAAAGTTCTGATCAAAAGAGTGAGGGTATGTCAAAATCTCATAACCGTTTTTCACCCGTTTTTGGCCGAATGTTTGGGAAAAGCTTATTTTTTCATCCTTAATGGAACTTTTTATCAAATTTCTTGTTCCTTGGGAGTTTGTTGGTGGATGATGTGGCGGTTGGCCTTTGGGTCTTTTATACTTGTTTAATGTATAACTGTTTAAAATGCTTATATATCTTGTTTTGTGTTTAAATCTTGTTTCGGATAAAAAGCATATTTTACGCTTTCATTGGTTTATTACATGATATAAATTGTGGATATCTATGGTTTTCAAAAGGTGTTCTTGAAAACTGTAATTTTTGATAAAATCTCAACACTTTGTATTTTGGAGGTTAAGAACTAACCCTTGGGGTTCAGTCTCAGGTTTGGAAACATTTTGTGAAGACGAAAAAAATATTTTAAAAATATTTTGTTTGATATCCATGGTTCATGGATTGGATTTCTTGTTTATACATGTGTTGTATAACTATTTTTTAAAAAATCTTTTTGAAAAGGTTTTGTTGATCTCTATGTTGATGGATGGATCTATCTATACAAATGTTTTACGATTTGACTTTTGAGAATGATTATCTAGATGTACCGGAATGACATGTATTTGGCACGAGTTGCCCTCGGTATAAGTTCAAAAACGTGCGCAGCGTAGGTACTCAGGTCCTTCGGGTTAGTCTCGTAAATTGAGACGGTTGGGTGCTCAGTTCCCTCGGGTTGTCGCATGTAAACTAAGTTGTTTGTTATGGTGGCTCCGTATAGAACTTGCATTTACCTAGCAGGCCTTAAGTGGTTCAGGACTATGGTAAAGGGGTAGGAATCTGTAGTTGCTACCTCTGTCCCCTTGTGATGGATTCGGTACATAGGATTAAATCACCTTTTTCGCAATGGTACATTTCACGAGGGAATAATATTTTTGATTACTATTTTTCCTTAACTGTGGTTGATCTTTTACATTATTTGCAATGCCTGGTTTGAAGGATGAAAACATGAATTTTATGAAATAAAATTATTTTGGGAGACTTGTGTAGTCTGATGGGAAAACTTGGGGTTTGTGGAAAATCATTTTGGGTTCTATGGTTGAGTTTAGCTCCCACCTTATATGATTGCATATTTCTTGCTTTACAGCTTTATAGTCTTTTTCTATTAGATTTCGGATCACTGTGTGGGATTTTACTGTAAAACTATTTTCAGGTGAACATGTGGAGTTGACCTAGATGCTTGAGGTGATGGAGGACTTGTAGTAGTTTTCTATTTTGACATGTACTTTTACATGTGATGCCTATTTCAGAAGGTGAGTTTGTATGCCTTGAGGTGATATAATTATTCATGTATGAACTGCATGTTTATTGTTTATGAGAGCTGAACTATGGGGATCTTTTATCCAAATGTTGTATATTTTTTAGTTGATAATTTTTCAACTGCAAATCTTATTTTCATGAACGATTTTTGTGGGCTTTCGCGTGACCCTGGTGTTTGGGGCGTGACAAATTGGTATCAGAGCTTTGGGTTTGAATACCTAAGAGCCATGAGAAAGAGGGTACATCACCTTGTGAGGATGTGCGTGTGCTTGATTGCTTGTGTTTAAGCATTTTTTTACATAAGCATGATAGCTTGTGTAGCATGATGGTTGTGTATACGTGAGTATGGTGATTGAACCTTAGGATTGATTAGTTTTTCCTTTGGGCATTTGGATTAATGAACTTGGGAGCCAAGTTAGAAACACGTTTCACGGACGTGATTTCTAGCAAGGAATCTAAGTAGGTTATCCAAAGTGGCGAGTCATTCTTATCAGTTCTCCTCGGTATTAGTGTGTGTCTGCATAATTGTTGTGGTTATGTGTTAGCATGATTATGTGGTATATGATAGAAATAACATGATAGATCGATGTAGCTTGTCGTGCTTCATGTTTTCTTTATAAATAACCTGTATACCCTTTGAGACGACGAGACCGTGGTTTAGTTCTGAGATGTGCGACTCGATTGCTATCAGTTGCAGAGGTAAGGTTATGAACTGAGTGTCGACTGCTTGGTGTGTTGTGGAACTCGTCAGTGAGTTGGGTTTAACTGTGTGAAGTTATCCTCGGTTGGTAAACCGTTGAGTGTTTGAGCAGAGTTTTGTTCAGGTGTAGTCAAAGTATGGTTGACGGCTTTGGCTTGGGTAGCTGGCTTCTCTTGAGAGTAAGTTATCAAAAGTTGTAGATGTGTTATGGATAGCCTTGTGAGTAGGGGCGATAGGGTGTTGGAGACCCTAGGAAATTAGTAATTCTGATTGGTTCTGTGGATAGTGATAATCCCTTTTGGGATTTTGGGTGTATATGGTTCTGGCCGTGTGTTGGATTAGAAACATCTTGAGCCATGCTATGTCATGAGCTGCGTACTCAAGATGGAGTATGGACGAAACATAGTGGATGGGAGCATGATAATCCTTGGCCAGGTGTATGCTGAGATAGCAGAACGTGAGTGGTTCTGGAGATATTCCTTGGTAGTCAGGATGTTGATGGTAGTCAGAGTAGCATCTGAGGATGTTGTCAATAGTCTGAGTAGTCTGATGACCTTGGACGTTGTGTACCTTCTTGAGGTTAGAGAATTGAGTTATGAGTGAGTGAGCTTAAGGTTATAAGGACGAATATGAGTTACAAATATGCTGAAAAGAGCATGGGTCGCGACTGCGTTGGAATATGTAAGGGTTCAGGTTATGATTCTAACAGGCGATGAGTAGCAGTTCTGTGGGATTCCTACGAGAACGTAGGTTCGTGGTTTGGCCGTTATCCTAGCGGTTAGGAGATCGTGTTTGAGAATCGTGCCGGGTGCATGTGGTTGGTTAGTGCTGAGATGATGTATCCTGGGTGTGATATGTCTGGAGGTTATTTATTTTCCACCTTGTTCAGAGATGGGTATGTTGTTTTCTCATAGGAGTAAAGTGTGGAGTAATAAGGTTCAGTAATGTACCGTGTGATTTGACCAGCCTGGGGCGATAGGTGAGAAATCGTGGGTACGATGCGTGTGATCGACGTGCCCTTTGAGAGTGGAAGTGCGAAAGATGTCTGCATGGTTAAGGGAGTTCTTGATAACTCTCTCAGGGATTGGGTTTCCTCTTTTCGGTGCCGTGCGCTTTCTATGAGAGTTGCATGGGCAGTGAGTTCGAGGCTATGGCGTGATTGTGGTTTGCCTAGCAAGAGTTCGGTTGTGTAGCGCAACCTTGTGAAGTGAGATTTTGGGCACAATGGGATGTGTTTTACCAGGTATGCGGATGGATGGTGTTCATGTGTGTGACTGAGGTCTGAGAGTTGAGAACTCAGTGTAGCAGACGATCCCGGTATTGTGATTGGGATTGATAGCAGCTGTGTGACTGTAGTCGATGTGGCCTCGAGATTGGACCATGGGTTTTGTTGACCCTTTTCTTCTCTTTGGAATGAGATAGAGTTTCTTTCTGGCGTGTGTTGTTTCATCTTGGTTGGATAGAGATGCCAGGTTCTTGAGTGGTTTAGGTTTTGGTTGTGTTATGATACTGTGAAATCTCAATGGATTTATAACCGTGTTGTGACCCTTAGAGTTGTGATTCAGGGACGTGTATCGCCAGGATTGGGTGATTATTGGACTAATCCTTCGTGGTTTCAATGGAGGGTTGAACCATTTGGATTGTGATCTCTGTGAGGTCCAGTTGGTAGATAGGGAATGCTTGAGGAGTTGGTGTTGAGACATAGAGTTCTTTTTAGTGATCAGTTGAGGATCGTTGATAGTTGTGTATGTATGGTTGTGCTTCTAGCTCAGGGCAGAATGGGAATTTTATCGAAATAGTGCGGCTGTGATATGTGTATGGTGGGCTTCTAGTAGACTTTTTTGAGTCTAGCTTTTTGTTCTGTTTGAGGACTTGGAACTGCTTAGAGTTCTTGGAGTCGATGAGTGGTTGGCAACTGTGTTAAGTGTTGTGCTTCAACAAAATTGTTATTTGTGTGGATGGTGGTCCCGAGAGTATGATGTTGGAGAAGTCTTGGTAATAGTGAGTGGATAGCAAAGCGCTGAGATGTGTGGTGACTTGTTGTGGCACAGGAGACATGATTGGGATGGTGTAGGTTGTTGGATACCTATGAGATGTTCCATTTGCATGACGTGTTTGGTCGAGTAACCCATTGGGGGTCAGGTGACCTTGTGGCTGTGATGCCGGATTAGTTTTCGGTGGTGTGGAACCTTGTCCCAGACAATGGTGTATCATCTAGTGTTTCTTTAGATGAGACAAAAATTGAGATGCAATGTGTTCCTTGGTATTCCAAGTGAGTTAAGTGAGCTTCTCTTTGGAGTTGGATGTTTGTGTTATGATCGTGGAAGGGCATCGTGTCAGCTACGTGGTGGCGTTGTTAGCATCAGCAAGGTAATGATGTGGTTTCAAAGTCGGTGATCATTAAGACTTGAGTAAATTTTGTGCGTGTAGTATGTGACTTCGTGTGACCGATGTCAAGTTTCATCATCATGTGTTTGGACTCATGGAGATAATCCTTGGTGTGCATTGTGAGGTGTGATCGAGACGGTATGTGGCAGTGAGAACGAAGGTGATAGTCTCTATGTCCAGGAGTAGAGAGTGCTTGGAATCAAGTACCATGGTAGATTGGTCTCATGTGATGCGTTTGCCACCGGAGTGGTTTGTGTTCGGCGAGAGTTAGGTTTTGAGGTTTGGCAGCATGAGTTGGATCTTGATTCGACGTTTTATAGATGTTTCATGGATGACAGCAGTGTCAGTGGAACTTGCCCGTGCGAGTAGTTAGCATGGAAGTTGATTCATAAAGTCGTGTTTACCTTGTGTGACAACAATTTTGGGGGGTTTCAGTTGCTGGGACATTTTTGATGTTATACAGTGTTGCTGGGTTTACATCAGAAATTATTGATGGTTGACGAGCTGGTGTTAGCATGAATTTCAGTGTTGAATTTTGGGGACAAAATTCCTTTAAGAGAGGGAGAGTTGTGAGACCCTGACCCTTTTTAATTTTTGCAACGTTTCGACGTGTTGTTTATTGTTTTTACAATAACTTGTTTATGTGCGTTTTATGCATGTTCAAGCTTATAAATGCATGTTGGGCTGGAAACCAGGACCGTTGGGTGTTGTAGTGTGAGGGTTTAAAAAAAAGAGATATTTTCGTGGCCTATAAATCTCTAGCCTTAGATATTTTGGTGGAGATATTTTTCAAAACTTAAAGGCTAAGTTTTCTTTTTCCAACAAAAATCTCTGCATTCTCTCTAGATTTTCTTGGGGCCCATGCTTTGTTTTTGGCGATCGAGTAATGGGTCCTTGCTATCGGCATCGAGGGCTACGCGTTCATCCGGACGGAATTTTGTTTCGACAAAGTTCATTTTTCACGGAGTTTGAGGCGTCAAGTTTTTAACTCAATGAGGTAGGATCCTAAACTATTTTGTCTTTAAAGGGTGCTACGTGCAATTATATGTGTTTTTGAAAAATGCATGAAAAGTTGGTTTATTTTTGAAAAGTTGGATTTTGGGTTCAAAATCACTTTTGGGTTGATTTCGGTTGGAGGAAAAGGGGGGTTTGAGGCTTTCCTTTTGGTGTATCTTTTTGTTTTGGGCTTGAGTATGTCCGTGGGTTGTTAAACGGGTGTTTGGATGGTTTAATTTGAGGCTGAAAAGTTGTTTCAGCAGCTTGGGTTTGATTTTCACCATCGCCTGTAGCTTATTCTGAGATTTGGAAATTTTTGGATTTTGTGTCGACACCTTTTTCTATTAGGGTCGACACAATTTCCTTCTGTGGTGCTGAGTACGCTCTAGTAGCTTACGCTGAACTCTCGGTTCTTTTGTGTCGACACATTTTCTGTTTGTGTTGACATATTTTGCTGTTGGTGTCGACACATTTTCTGTTTGTGTCGACACATTTTTCTTTCTATTGGAGTTGTGCATTTTGTTGCTGTTTGTGTCGACACCTTTGCTGTTTGTGTTGACACCTCCGCTATTTGTTTTGACACCGTTTCTGTTTGTGTCGACACCTTCGCTGGTTGTGAAATGCTTTTCTTTTGGTCATATCTTTTTCATTCGGACTCAAAATTGGGTCGTTGTTGTGTTCAAATTAAAGCTCCGAAAGTTTTCTTTTCAATGGTACCTCTCTCACAATAAAATTCTTTTTGTAGAAAAAGGTCTCATCAAAAGAGTGAGGGTATGTCAAAATCTCTTAACCGTTTTTCACCTGTTTTTAGCCGAATATTTGGGAAAAGCTTATTTTTTCATCCTTGATGGAACTTTTTATCAAATTTCTGGTTCCTTGAGAGTTTGCTGGTGGATGATGTGGCGGTTGGCCTTTGGGTGTTTTATACATGTTTAATGTATAACTGTTTAAAATGCTTATATATCATGTTTTGTGTTTAAACTTTGTTTAGGATAAAAATCATATTTTAGGCTTTCCTTGGTTTATTATATGATATAAATTGTGGATATCTATGGTTTTCAAAGGGTGTTCTTGAAAACGGTGGTTTTTGATAAAATCTCAACACTTTGTGTTTTGGAGGTTTGGAGCTAACCCTTGGGATTCAGTCTCAGGTTTGGAAACGTTTTGCGAAAATGGGGCAAACATTTTTAAAATGTTTTGTTTGATCTCCATGGTTCATGGATTGGATCTCTTGTTTATACATGCGTTGTATAACTATTTTTCTGGAAAACTTTTTGGAAAGGTTTTGTTGATCTCCATGTTGATGGGTAGATCTGCATATACATGTATAATGTATATTTGTGAAATGTTTCGTAGTTGTGCTACGGTTTAACTTTTGAGAATGATTATCTAGATGTACAGGGACGACATGTATTTGGCACGAGATACTCTTGGTGTAAGTCCAAAAATGTGCGCAGCGTAGGTACTCAGGTCGTTCGGGTTAGTCCCCGTAAATTGAGACGGTTGGGTGCTTAGTTCCCTCGGGTTGTCGCCCGTAAATTAAGTGGTTTGTTGTGGTGGCTCCGTATAGAACTTGCATTTACCTAGCAGGCCTCAAGTGGTTTAGGACTGTGGTAAAGGGGCAGGAATCTGTAGTTGCTACTTCTGTCCCCTAGTGATGGATTCTGTACATATGATTAAATCATCTTTTTTGCGATGGTACATTCCGCGAGGGATTAATTTTTTTTATTATTGTTTTTCCTTAACTGTGGTTGTTCTTTTTCATTATTTGCAATGCCTGGTTTGAAGGATGAAAACATGAGTTTTATGAAATAAAACCGTTTTGGGCTCTGTGGTTGAGTTTCGCTCCCACCTTATATGATTGTATATTTCATGCTTTATAGTTTTATAGTCTTTTCCTATTGGGCTTCGGCTCACGGTGTGGGATTTTGCTGTAAAACCATTTTCAGGTGAACATGTGGAGTTGTCCTAGATGCTTGAGGTGATGGAGGACTCGCAGTAGTTTCCTGTTTTGACATGTACTTTTACATGTGATGCCTGTTTTAGAAGGCGGGTTTGTACGCCTTGAGGAGAAATAATTATTCATGTATGAATTGCATGTTTATTGTTTATGAGAGCTAAACTATGGGGATCTTTTATCCAAATATTGTATATTTTTGAGTTGATGATTTTCCAACTGTAAATTTTATTTTCATGAAAGTTTTTTGTGGGCTTTCGTGTGACTGGTGTTTGGCGCGTGACATTAAATATTTAATTAAAAGTTAATTTAAGAGTTAAGTTCTAATGTAATCTTTGACTTTATCAATGAAAACTTCTATCAAACTTTATTAAATGCACACTGTGAATTGTCAAATGTGCTAATGAAATTTCTAAACATCTCATTTGCTTATAACATTTCCCTTCTCATCTGTAATTATCTATCTACTCTCATCACTATTTTTAGCACTCATTATTACATTTCTTAATACATTAGAAAGTTCTTGAGGGTCCATGATAACAGAACCCCTTCTCTCCACTTCATCTTTTCAAATTTCAACTTCAGAAACGGACGGTCCAAGATCGAACTCTGTTATGCCAACTGCTCCTCTGCGTATATCAATCTCCGACACGCTGGGACAAGCTCTGCGTTCATCAATGACTGATCTAGATTCTCCAAAACCTCCAATCAACAAATTGGACTTCCTTTTCGAAAAAGACAGAGACATAGATCGGGTGAGGATTGGAACAGCACTACTAAGGGAACAGTGCCAAACATCAACACGTTCTCTATTGTATTTTTGTCCCATCACATTGATTGACGGCGGTCTCATTACAGAATCTTCTGGCATCTCACTAGTAGAATACTTCAGATACCCCTTCATTTTACAATATGTAACCCCCCATTTTGATATTAGATTTTTTCAGGTGGTACGTGACCACCCATGGGGCCTGTTTATCATTAATAGGACAATATCCATTCCCATAATAAATTAACTCACACTGACAATCTTCAAGAAATACAAAATAAGCCTGCAGATTGTAATTTCCAACTAACCTCCGGTCATACACATTTACCCTGACCAATTCACTGGCATTGGGAGCACATAAAGGTGAATACTTTATTAATATTTTATCCACCTTAATACTCTTGTGATTGTATTTCAATCTCAATTGATAAAACAAATTAGGCAATGCAAGTTCTATTTAAGTGAAATCACTAGCTGATACACCTTCCACAACTCCAGTTTTTATATCGTCCACCTCCATTAACCTGAGCATTAAAATTGTAATAACCCAAACTCAAGATACGAATAAAAAGAAAGAGCATCTCAAAAGAAATGAAATCTCAAACCTAAGTTCGGTAAGAAGAACCGGCCCGATCCTTTAACCTTTTGAGCCCGAGACCCGGGAAAGAAGGAGAAACACACAAACATATATTAAAACCCGAATATTGAGGTTAAGAACTCAAGGTTATAAGCCCAAGTTGTTTAAGATAAGAGATAAGTTTAAAAAGTCAAGAAACGAACCTATGTGAAAAATACCCGAATTTCTCTTAGATTTAAGTAAATGAAATTATTTGATATAT
>JAOTRH010411556.1:0-34747 GCA_034768845.1 Heliamphora exappendiculata
GTAGTTTTGTGTCGACATGAATCTTCTTGGGGTCGACACCAAAATTCTGCAGGCAGGCTTCGGAACATTTGGGTCGATACGATTTGTTGAGGGGTCGACACAAATAATCTGCAGGAGGTCTCGGCTGTTTTGTGTTGACACAATTTCTATTTGTGTTGACTCAACCTTCCAGAAACCAAAAGTGATGGTCACTTCTGTGTTGATACAAAATGATTTGTGTCGACTCAAAATGAGTCCTGAGCACTTCGGCACTTTTTGTGTTGACACAAAACTAGTTAGAATCTCAAAAAAGGGGCAAATCTGGGGTTTTCTCATGCGACAGCATGCTCGAGCGTAGCCCTGTCCGCTCGAGCGCTCAACTGGTAGAGAGTTGGGCGATCGAGCGCCCGACGTCCGCTCGAGCGGACTAACTGCGTAAGGTCAACTTCTTTTAGTCATATCTCTCTCATCTGAACTCCGAATGAGGTCATTTTTGTACTCAAATCGAAACCCCGGAAGTTCTCTTTCCAACAAGACTACTCTCACAAGAAAACTCATTTTGTAGAAAAAAGTTATGATTAAATGAGTAAGGGTATGTCAAAATCTCTAAACCGTTTTTCCCCCGTTTTTGGTCGAATGCCTTGAAAATAGTTATTTTCATTAATATTGGACCATTTTCATCAAATTTCTTGTCCTTGAGCTATGGGTTACCTATTTCAATATACATAGGTTGAGATGCGTATGTTGCACCGATTGGTTGGGTTTTACGAAATGGTGGGTTTTTAACATACAACCAAGGTTTTTAAGGACAAGAATGGGTATCTGAATATGGTGATATGATAGAATCATTATCTAGCATTACTAAGTTTTCTGAAGAGAAACCTGAATTTTGAACATATACGTATCTACCTTTAATGGGTGCATTCCATTTTGTTCAAATGGCATTATCATGTTTAAGTTAATTATACGTTGACATTCTGGGTGGTTGATAACGAAAATATGGATTGAGAACTTTAGATAAAATCTATAAATTCAAGGATGTGTAAGATGATGGAAGAAGTTTGAGAGTTATGATAATCTATCGTATTTACATTCCACAAGTTGGTGTGGCATATGACTATGCCGGGTCTTAAATTTGGGGTTTTTAATATAAAACTGGAAAACATGTGTGTGTGATATGGGTTTGGAGAGAGGAACCCATGGGGTTGGACTCGCGTGTGTGTGATATGGGTTGGGCGAGAGGAACCCTTGGGGTTGGACTCGTGCTTGTGTATTTTGATTTGAAATATAAAAAGGGCCGATTTGGGATCCAATGGATCGTTTAAGGTTGGGCACGAGTTGCACCACAGTGAAAGACTTGAAAATTGCGTAGATTAGATTCTCTGCCTGTCGGGTAGTGAACCGAAAAATGACGTTAGTCGTGTCGGGGTATAGAACTTCTTGTTACTCCTTGGGGCCTGTGTGGACGAGTTGGTTGTAACGTTACGTGGGTCTATACGCTCGTCTGGCGTCGGCACCTATGTTTGTTAACCACGAGTTGGTGTAGTACAAGAAATGTCAACTGAGTGTGTGTAGGTGTGTGTTATAACTTATTGGGTTGATATAACCTTAACTTGGAAATAAAATAAAAAGGTGATTGGTATTGGGATAATTGAAAAGGGTAAGGTGTGTTCGGTTTATGGTGAATGGAAAATGTGTTGGACAAATTAAAAATGGTGAAATGGTTAATCTCATGGAAATTAAGAAATATGGAACAGTAATTCTCTTATACAAAACTCGGTCATACATTGTGAAGTTATCTTAGAACAAATGATAAGATTTTGATCAAACTCTTGTATGCATCCATCACTCCTCACAAATTATGCCTCACATTTGAGTTAATCTTATCCTATGGATTTCGGCTCACGTACGTTTACAAAACAATTTCAAGTTTCAAGGACCAGGACCAATACCAAGGACAAGATTGCATTATGAAAAAAGCTAGAAGTTAGAAGAATAATTTTATATCTCTTTGTATTTGTACCATGTTTGTATGTAAATTTGAGCGAATGAGTACAATGATATTGTGGTTGTAAATAAATCATTGGAGAATCATAAGCATTTATTTGAAATTGGATATGTATGAGAATTTAATTGTTCAGAAAAGGTTTTTATTTTGGGTTGGTTTCCAAAAATATATTCGAATTATATTGAAACAGACTCGAAGCGTTACACGGTCGCCACTTCCAAAGTGGGCGACCGCCATGTCAGTGAAGGGACACATGGCGACCGCAATGTTTGAAGGGTTAATACCCGACGGCCGCCATGTCAGAGGGGCTTGGGCTCGGCGACCGCCAGGTTGCCAAAAGTCACGTCAGGTCAGTTTGCCATTATGACGTTTTGGGATTTGAGATGGGCTATTTGGAGCTTTCAATATATGTTTTTGTTTATCTTTTTATGCATTTCATTAATGTAGGTTATTTTCTCTTTATTTTATTAGTAAAATTAAATTTCAGAAAACATAAAAAAATTTAATTATTTTTCTTAAAAATTTTTATTTAGTGTGTGTGTTTCTGAAAATGACCTTTGAAACTTTTCAAAAAATGATTTTATAAATCTTGGGTGTTTCTTAAAAATATTTCGAGAAAATTTTTGTATATTTAGAAGTAATTCTAAAAATAATTTGGTGTGTGTTGGACCCTTATCTTTTTCGATGTTTTCTCCTTCCGATAAACCTAGTTTTAAGCCGTAACTCGGCTTTTAACTCGTGTCCCGAAATTTTAGATCTTAAAGACAACCTATTAAGTCGCATCTTTTATTCCCGATAAATTTAATTTTAAGTCGTAACTTGCCTTTTAATTATTCTTTATCCTGCACATTTTCTAGAATTTTTAGGTCTTAACTTAACCTATTAGTTTGATGTGTTTCTTGTCGGTCCTCCTCATAACCCTAAACTAACTACTCGGTCCTCCTCATGACCCTAAACTGACTCGTCATGACTTGCATTGCATTACACTATACTTTTCATGCATCTTACCAAACATCCTTGCATCTTCTCCCATGAACTACGTTCTGGTCTGATCCCTAGCAAAGGGGTACGTAGGCAGCTCGATGAAAATTCGAGTACGACCAACATCATATGCACACTTGTATGTTTGTGGCCTAAGACTGACGGCTCAGTCAAATAGATTTTGTCTTTTGAATCTTTGATATAACTTGCTTCACGCATTTCTATGTAAGTTATATCAAACAGGGGCAACTGTAGACACCCCAATTTGACCCCACCTAATCTTAGGTGAATTCGATGATGAAAACATGTAGAATAGTGCTTCAGTTCGATCCTCAGAAAGTGATCCAAGCTCGGTATTTGAACCCGAAACTTTCAAACAAATAAAATTTTGTCGAACCATCAAAACTTGCTGCCCAAGTGAGGCAACCGCCATGTTCAATGTGGCGACCGCCAATAGAACCTCTTGGAAACCCTAGCCAAATATGGCGACTGCCACCTTTTATTATGGCGACCGCCAACTTGCATCATGGTGACCGCCATAGAACTTTGTGAAACCTTTCAAAAATATGGTGACCACCAACTTACATTGTGGCGACCGCAAACTCCAAATGGCCAGACGTGTCCCCAAAACATGACAACATCTCATTGGTTGAAGAACTCTATAAATACCTACCTCTGGTACGCTTTCAAGAACAGAATTTGAGTGAGAGGTTTTGAGAGTGAAGCTCTGCCGAGTCGCCGCGCAATTCCGAGCCGCTACGCCGAAACCCTGCCGAAATACCAAGATCTGAACCTCCGACGCCTACACTGAAGCCTTCCTTGGATCACCACCCGAGGGTTGAGTTATTGAGGCACATTTTCAATTTGAGGATTCCCCGGCAATCTAGATACCACACTTAGACCCCCGATCTTTCTAAACTCTATTTCTTCTCTCTTGGAGTGATCGAGTTAATTTTTAATTTTAATTAGCATATTTCCTTTATCCTCGCAGTTAATCTTGATTATTGTTTAATTTTCTTTGTTTAGTTTAGTTGTTTTAATCAATTTATTAACTTACAAATTCACACTAAGTACATTGTCTTTCTTTTTATTGCTTCATCAATTTAGTGCTAAAATATTTTTGCAATTACAACTAATTGATGTTGATAATTGTTTTAATAATGTACTTACACTTATGTGAATATAGTAATTAATACTACATTCCATATTTAAGTTAAATAGTTATTTTAATTTCTTTTATCTTTTTAATCTTAGTTTAATTTTCTAGTTTTTATTTTATTTTTTTTTCCTTTAATTAGTCTAATTTTCCTTTAATAGTGTTCTAGTTCATTTTTTTTTCTTTTGTGGTAATATTAGTTTAATGCCTCATCTTATTTTATTTTTAAGCTTAACATTTTTTTTCTTTTTATTTTCTTTATCACTAACTTTAAATTTCCTCATGACATTCCCTTTTATTTTTCTCCTAGTATTAATTTGATTAGTATTTCTTTTCTTGTAATATTAGTACTTATTTTATCTTTTAAAGTTTCACTTTCTTTCTTTTAAAGCTTTATTTTCTTTTCATGACATTTTTTCACATCTTATCTTTATTTTTCTTTATTAAACCCAAAAACTATAAAAAGTCTTTAAATCTCACCCTCATTCTTAAAATATAATTTTCATTTCTTTTGCTTGCTTTTCCTCTTGTTTTAAATATAAAATATGAATATTAGGTTTTTTTTTAAATAGTTTAAATAAACATTTTCTAACCTTTACATTTAGCATCTTTTTCTTTTTACAAACTTCTTCTTCATTTTCTTGTTCTTCTCAAACTCTCTTTTAAAAATACCTTTATTTTTTTTTTCCTTTGTCATTTTTCTTTCTAAATGAATGTTTGTGATATGTATGTTTTGGTTATTTTCTTTAAATATATGTTTAGAGTAGTTTAGGTCATTTTATAGCAAATCATACTTAGGTAATTTTAGCACATTTAGCCTATTATTACTATTTCATTTGAACCATGCTAGTTTAGATTATTTTGATAAAATTGCATGCGGGTGCGCTCCATGTATTCTTCTAATTAGAAATTGTATGTCTTAGGATTTTGGATTTTACCC
Organism: Heliamphora exappendiculata; assembly: GCA_034768845.1. Taxonomy (NCBI): domain Eukaryota; kingdom Viridiplantae; phylum Streptophyta; class Magnoliopsida; order Ericales; family Sarraceniaceae; genus Heliamphora; species Heliamphora exappendiculata. Next base: position 5,065 of record JAOTRH010411556.1, read on the forward strand.
ATTTGTTTGCACTAATTTGGAGTGCTATGTACATATGTTATGTATTTTTTATATTTGATTTTGGATGTTCCATCTTTGCCTCAACTTTCTTTATTTGCATGCAATTGAGAAATTCTATTAAAAATCAATGATGATTAGTAGAGGCCAACCTTACGGTTGGGCGAACGGGGTGCCTAACACCTTTTCCGATTCGTACGTTAGCCCCCGAACCCTTTTTCTCTAATTAACGTTTTAAAAGATCAGTAACCATTTTTATTTTTCTTAGTTTTTCTCAAAAACTAAGTGGCGACTCTATTTTTAATAAAAATGAGGTTTTCAAAGGTTGGTTTTCGAGGTGTTAAAATATTTTTTAAATATTTTTTAATTTTTACATTTTTGACCATTTTTCAAAAACTCTAAAATTCCAACGCCACAACGGCTAGTGTACAGTGATCAGTATGCAAAATAAAGAACAGTGCAGTGAACAATGAAGTGAAAAGTGCAGTGAACAATATTATGCAGAGTACAGTAAATACAAAATAATTATACTTGGTTGGGGGTCAGCCGATCCAGTGAGACTCGAAAGCGGTCTATGTCCTTCCCCCTAGCCTTCTTCCCCTTCAGCCCTCGGGACCACCGGGCTGCTCGATGAATGACTAGAGGGTTTGGAGAAGAGTTCGTCAAGACGTGAAGCTAGAGGAACTCATAAGTCCACAACTACAAAGAAGGGAATGTTAGCCAGCAAATAACGAATAATAAAGAACAGAAATGAATGAAAAAGTGCAGAAACTAAATCATACCACCTAGACCCTCCAGTATCCCCTATGCTGAGCACCTGAGAGAACCAGGTCAGTGTCCTCATGAAGCTGTAGAGTGTTGCGAGAACGACCCCTCCCCAATCAAATGAAGCGACCAGGTCAAGACGAGCCAGGGCACCGAGGTAATGTAAATGGACGGTGCCCTCCTTGTTCGAAAATAAGGAGGTACCGAACATATACATCAAAAATTCCCGGGCAACCCACTCGAAGTGACAGGGCTTGGTGCAATGAAAATTTCTGAACTGCTCAAAAAACCAGGTGTATCGGACTTGGTCTCTGTCCATCTGTGCTGGAATGGTCCCGAGGAAGTACAGTAGCGCGTTGGTCGACCAGACAACGGATGGATCAAACGATATGGGAGCTCCACCAACCCGGATACTAGTGATCATGGAGAAGTCCAGAGGCGTTAGTGTAGCCTCAAATGTGGTAAAATGAAAGGTGTTGGTGGTATCCCACCATCGTTCGGTCAGGGCTGTCAATCATACCCGATCGTTGCTCGTCCTACCCAACAAAGGTATGAACCAAGCAAAGCTAGAGGCATCGATATAAGCCCGACTGGGAGCAGAAAAGTCATCATACCACTCCAACACCTCTCCGAAGGTAAAACCTCCGAAGCCTCTGATATAATGACCAACCTGAAAAGGAAAAGACAAGCAAAAAATATAAGAGAAAACCAAGCAAGTGATGTACAAAGCTATGACTGAAGACAATAAAAACCCTAGATTCGTGCGTGAGTGATGACCATTCAATTCTCTCAAACCCTAAACAAACTAGGCACTCTAAATCCTGGCTAGCCAGGCAAATCTCTCAAGTCCTAGACAAACTAGGCACCCTAAGCCCTGGTACGCTAGGCAAATCTTGCACGTTCTAATAAAAGGCTTGGAATCCTAAGCCCTGGTACCCCAGGCAAATGCTCTTAACCCTAGATTCGTGTGTGAGAGACAATCCTTTAATTTTTGCACGTCCTAGTAAAATACTAGGAACTCTAAGCCCTGATACACCAGGCAAATTTTTATCATTTTGTGCTAATCATTCATCCCAAAAATCAATATATATATATAATAAATAATAAATTTAAAAATTTTGAAAAATAAATAAATAAAAAATTACTCTTCCCTCTAATATTTGTGTTTTGCCCCTTTTTTCTTGATTTTCTATTGTAAAAATTTTTTCTTTATTTTCTAAGATTTTTCAAATTTTTCTTAATTTTCTATAATTTTCTAAAAATTTCCTAAATTTTTTCAAAAAAAAAATTCTTAATTTTCCAAGACTTTCTAAAAATTTCCTAGAATTTTTCAATAAATTTTCTTTTATTTTTTAAGATTTTTTAAAAATTTTCCATAATTTTCTAAGATTTTCTAAAAAAATTCTAGAATTTTTCTAAATTTTTTTTTTATTTTCTAGGATTTTTCAAATATTTTCTTTTATTTTCTAATATTTTCGATAAAAAAAAAACTTTTTTAGAATTTTTTCAAAATTTTCTAAGATTTTTCAAAAATTTTCTAATTTTCTACATTTTTTAAAAATGTCCCTTAAATTTCCAGGGTTGGTGAAAATTTGCCCTAAATTTTAGAATTTTTGACAAAATTACCTCTAATTTTTTAAGATTTTTGATAAAAATTATTTCTTCAGTTTTCATACCCCCAAAAACAAAAACAAAAATCCCCCCTTGATTTTTATGTTTTTCCTAAAAAAATAAAGATCAAGCCCCCTATAATAAAGATCAAGCCCCTCTCTGTGTCAGTACACTTTGTGTGTATTGAACGCGATATTTAGGGTAATTAATTTTGTACTGATTATATAAATTAATTTACATCCCAAGTTTATTATGAATAGTGCTTATCCTCTTAATCTTGAAATAATTATTGATTTGCATATATTTAATATATGTTGTTTTGATTCATTAGAGAGTGCGATCTTATATGGGTCTATATTCTCGGTGAGTTGAATAGCGGTATTATTTATATAAAAAATATTAATTATTGACGAAATTCACGTCTCGATATATCAGGATTGACGATACCCCCTTAAGGATGCTTATATATTTTTACCGGGTCAAACTCTGCAGGTAGATTTAATTATTCGGCAGTTAAATAAGTTAAGCGGAAGGACTTAAGGAATATCAAGATACCGATTAAATTAAATTGTCAGTAATTAAATTTAATTGGCGGGTATCGAGAATCTTAACGTGAGGAGAAATGGTAAGCATTTAATAACTGGAGCTCAATACAATAAGGTTTTGAGATTATGAGTTATAGTGCAATTATAGTTCTTTAGGGGTGTGAACTGTAATTCAATATTTTATAAAAATTGCAAAAATCGCTACATGGCTTTCCATAATTGCAGAAACCTTTAGTAGGTGTCTGTATTCCACTGAAAGTCTAACTCATAATTACTCCACAGGTCCCTGCTGTAACTCTATATATATGCGGTAGGATGAACCAGTTTTTGATGATTTAAGATCATTATTATTATGATATTATTTTTGTCTCTCAAGATTTAACTATATCGGGGTTCTGTTGGTATGAGTTCTCGAATGATCGTAACCCACACTACGTTTGAGGATCGCATAAGCGAATACTGTAGAAGATCTTATAGGAGTTTCAACTTTAAATCAAGTCGTAGTTGAAGATTAGATCGACAAAAGTATTCTTCTAAATTAACTTTAGTTGCACGGGTTTATTTGTTATCGTTTTTCGTCAAAAGTTTTATCTGGAGCCCGTTTCGGCGTTTGCCTATCCAGTTGTTTTTTTTTATCGAAAATCGTTTTACAAAAATAATGATCTTGGCCGTATTGTCTCCAACAAATTGGTATCGGAGCTATTTTGTTTTTTGTTTACGGTTATCGGGGGACAGGTAGGTTTAGAACTGTTACTAACTTTGTTTTGCATGCGTTCTAATCTCGATTTTATTATCATCATTTATTTTCAAGTTTGATTGAATGCGTTGATGATTATTTAATTATTTTTTTAATCACAGGGGTTGACCGTGATAGATTAATTGATTGTGAATTCTACGGAAGTATAGGATTAATGTAAAAATAATTGTTCTTCGGTTTCTAATTTTTTTTATTTTATGCAGTCAAAATAAAATAAAATAAAAATAAAAAGAATGAAGAACAAGGGAAAGCGAAGCAGCCAAACGAGGCCCAGGCAGCGGCACTGTGGTGCAAAAGCTAAGCAAAAAGGCGCAGCAATTTTCTGAACAAGGGAGGCGCCTGGTTTTTTTCCACTGCTTCAGTGGTTTTCATGTAAAGAAGAAGAAGAAAAAAGAAAAAAGGGGCGCCGGCAAGCCCAACAGCCGAAACTGTTTTGAAGAAAAAGACAGTCGCGCGATGGCGTTTCTTTTTTGAAGCACTGCTTCAATTTTTTTTTTTTTAAGAAAAAATAAGTGGAAAAAGCTGTTCCAGGTTTCGATCCAACACAGGCGCAATTCCTAAGTGCAAAATTTTTTTTTAAGCTAAGAGCCAAAACAGTAGCAGCGGCACTACCACTGTTTAGGCGCAGCACTGGTTTTGCAAATCCAAAAGAATCCAAGCGCAAGCAAAAAGCTGTGCCAAACACAGCGGTTCCATAGTCTCAATCAGCAGATTCCGGCACAATTTTTTTCGAAAATCTAGTTGCCAAAACCGCAAGCACACAGCAGTGATTTCATGAGTGGCGCAGATTTTTTTTATACAGAAACAGTGCGATTTTTTCCAAACTGAAGCAAACACTCAACAGCAGTTTCCAAAACAATTCAGAACACTGTTTCAGCAGTCCTACCGGCAGGTGTTTGGTTGGCTTGAATTTTCTAATCGATGAGTTCTGATGCAATCAGGATACAAGAAGTTACAAGAGACTGAAACTCTTTAGAATTTTAATTCAATTATAAAATCGAGATATATTTATTTTGCATTTAATTTACTTTTTTATTAACTGTATGGATGATAAATATTAGTTTTATTTATCTTATTAATTTAATTAATTCGAGAATTTAATTTTAATTAAAATATTTTGTAATGAAAAATAAAATTAAGTTTTTTTAAGTAATTAATTTTAATTAAATTTAAAAAAATTTGATATTTTATTTTATTTTTACAAAATATCACGTTTAAGATGATTTTTTTTAAATCGGATATCATGGAAAAATGTGGGAATTAATTCAAAATTTTGAATTAATTAAATAAAAAAATATTTAATTAAAATAAATTATTATTTTTTAAAAAATATGAAACGAAAAATAAAATAAATAAATGCATTTAATCACTACCTTAGCTGAAAAGCTGGAGAAAAATTGTATATTTATTAAATTTTATTTGTTACGCATTTAAACACGAAAAAGATGGTTTGATAAATTATAATATTTAAAATCTTGTATACGGAAAGATATTTAATTTTTTCAGATCGTGTGGCTTTTGAAATTAATAAATTTATTTTAATTAAATAATTTTTTATAACTCTCAAAAATATTTTAAAAATCTAAGTGGGAGAGGAAATTTATTTACAGATAAATTTCGTGGTCTCCATCACTAGTTTGTAGGCGATGCAATTAAACCCTGCGTGTTGCAGTAAGGTGTTCCTCCCGTCGGACAGATTAATTGCAGTATCGTCAGTATAAACCTCCTTTATGGATAATTCTGGATAATTGTTAGTGTGGATCACTTCTCTATGTGAAGAGTTTATTGCGAAGCGATTAACTTTGGATTAGGTGATGGTTAACACTTAACTATATATAATAGTATTCTTTCCATCTGAATCACTACTATTATATATTAGACCAAAGCTATGTTAGCTATTTAATTTTACTTGGCATGGTCAGTTGCCTAGATATTAAATTAAAAGGAATTGATCTATCTGGTTTTATAAAGGATAGTAGACGTTCACCTATCGTGGCAAGCTATTCTCAGGTTATCAAGCTCTTGGCGAATTAATTTTAAAATGGTAGAGAAAAACAAATTAAAATAAATTTAAAGTTTTGCTCATCATAATTAACGATTTTTTAATTATGTGATTCTCAGGATTAAAATGGATTTCAACCAACTCATTTCAATACTCAAAAAAAAAATTAAACTTACGCGATCAAATCGTGTTTACTGAAAATGTAACTTGAATATAACTTTAACTACAAATGGTATTTATTCAATACTAAGAAATGTGTTTGTTTCTGAAAAAGGTTCTTCCTCCTGGCCGAAATGCATGAAGAAGAAAAAGTTCAGAAACATGGAGATAGGATTTCCAAGATAGTTAGTGGGCCACGGACTAGTGTGAAAAAACCGAAAGGCAGAAGTTTTCACTGCAACCAGATCTGGCACTGAAAAGAGTTATGTCCAATATTTCTCAAAAGACAGAACAAGCAAGATAATTTTTGTTCACTGGTTGTGGAAACATGTTTGGCGGTGTTATCTACCAGTACCTGGTGTGTAGATACGGGAGCCATTAATCATTTCTGCAATTCATTGTAGGGATTCCAAGAAATTCGACAACTTAGTAATTGAGAGATTTACCTGCATATGGACAGTAAGACAAAGGTAATAGCAGTTGCAGTAGAAGATGTCATTCTCAATTTTGGTAGAGATTGGATTTTAATATTGAAATATTATCTTTATGTACCTGCCATTAGAAGAAACTTAGTTTTCGTTTCTAGATTAACTAAAGACAGATATTTGATTTATTTTAATAACACTGTGGTTATTAAGGATAATAAACTGGTTATCTGTTCTGATACATTGGTGGATGATCTTTATATTATTACTCCAATCTCTCCTACACTATAACTGACTGAAACGAATAATACATTTATATTACCATATAAGAGAAAGTTTTCTTCTTTAATGAACCAAACGTTTCTTTGGCACTTACGCTTGGGTCTTATTAATCTAAAAAGGATAAACAGATTAGTAGTAGATGGATCTTTGAGTTCATTAGAAGTGGAGGCACTTCCAGTATGTGAATATTGCTTAGAGGGTAAAATGACTAAAACGCCATTTTCGGTCAAAGGCTATAGAGCTAAAGAACCGTTGGAACTGGTTCATTCTGATGTATGTGGTCTTATGACAATCCGGGTTAAAGGTGGCTTTGAGTACTTCATCAGTTTCATTGATGACTACTCAAGGTATGGATACATTTACCTAATCCACCGTAAGTCTGAATTCTTTGAAAAATTCAAAGAATTCAAGGCGGAGGGAGAGAAGCATCTGGGTAAAAGTATCAAATCACTATGATCCGACCGTGGTGGAGAATACATCTTTGGGGAATTTAAGGACTACTTTTCATCAGAGGAGATTACATCCCAGTTGACTGCACTGACATTCCACAACAGAATGGTGTAATAGAAAGAAAGAATATGACTCTTATGGAGATGGTAAGGTCTATAATGAGTTATTCAGGTTTATCAGATTCGTTTTGAGGACTCACTTTAGAAATAGCAGCTTACATTCTAAACTTGGTACATTCTAAGTCAGTACCTTCTACTCCCATAAAATTGTGGACTAGGCGTAAGTCTAGTCTGAAACACATTCAGATTTGGGGGTGTCCAGCACATGTGCTGAAAGGAAATGCGGGTAAGTTAAAATCGAACACAAAAGTCTGTTTATTTGAGGGGTATCCCAAGGGAAAGAAAGGTGATCTATTTTATAATTCTAAGGATCAAAAGGTCATTGTGAGAAACAATACCTGATTCTTAGAAGAGGATTATATTATGGATCACAAGCCCAAAAGAAAAATTATTCTAGAAGAATTGAGAGGAAATACTAGTAGAATAGAAGAGGAACTGCAAGTCACTGATATTCTATTACCTCGTCGTAGTGGGAGGATTATCGAGACAGGTGCAAATTAAGAACAGGGTGCTGATGCACAGGATTCAGATTCTGCACAGCCTGTTACTGCTAGTACACAGACACAGGTTATGCCTCATCGTAGTTGGAGGGTTGTTCATCAACATAATCGGTATATGTTCTTGGGAGAGTCTTTTGACAAGATCCCGATAGAATTGGATATCGAACCATGTAACTATAATAAAACACTATAAGACAAAGATGTAAATCTTTGGCAAATGGCTATGAATTTAGAGATAAAATTTATATATTCCAATCAGGTCTAGAAACTTGTAGAACCACCCGAAGGGATAAAATCGATTGGATACAAGTGGATCTACAAGAAGAAAAGAGGAGTAGACAGGAAGGTTGAAACCTTCAAAACTAGGCTTGTTGCTAAAGGGTTCACTTAGAAAGAAGGGATCGATTATGAGAAAACTTTTTTGTCGGTAGCCATGTTTAAGTCTATCTGGATTCTGTTATCCATTGCCGCACATTTCAATTATGAAATCTGGAAAATGGACGTCAAGACAGCTTTCCTTAATGGAAGTCTTGACGAGTGTATCTATATGATACCACCAGGTGAATTCATTGTAAAGGGCCAGGGATACGACTTAAGTAGGCATCGAGGTCTTAGAACACTCAGTTTGATCAACCTATAAAGTCTTATGATTTTGATCAAAGTCCGGATGAATCTTGCGAGTATAAGAAGCGTGACAAAAGCGTAACGGGAGCGTGGTGATCTTTTTAGTACTTTATGTAGACGATATCTTGCTCATCGAAAACGATGTGGAGGCATTATCTATGGTTAAAGTACGGTTATCTGGGCAGTTCGATATGAAAGACTTGAAAGAAGCCAGTCACATCTTTGGGATCAAGCTTGTGCGAGATCGAAAATAAAGGATGTTGACCTTATCACAAGCAAAGTATATCGATGATATCCTTACTCGTTTTAGCATACAGGATTTCAAGAAAGGGTTTCTCTCTTTCAGGCATGGAATCACTTTATCCAAAGATCAGTATCCTAAAACACCTGATGAGATAGAGAAGATGAAGGTGGTTACTTATGCTTCGACAGTAGAAAACCTCATGTATGCTATGCTTTACACTAGGTCCGACATCTGCATTATCGTTTGCATGCTTAGTAGATATCAGTCTAACCTAGGGTAGGAGCATTGGACTGCAGTAAAGAATATAATCAAGTATCTAAAAAGGACTAAGAATTATATGTTGGTTTAGGGTACACAGACTCAAATTTTCAGTTTGACAAGAATTCCCATAAGTCTACCTTAGGATATGTGTTTACCTTAGGTGGTGGAACTATAAGTTGGAGGAGTATCAAGCAGTCCTGCATTGCTAATTCCACCATGGAGGCCGAGTATATAGCAGTTTTTGAAGCAGCCAATGAGGCTGTTTAGCTCAGAAACTTTCTGTTGAATCTAGATGTGATGCCTTCAATTCAGTCAGCTATTACACTTTATTGTGACAATAGCGGAGCGGTTGCAAACTCAAAGGAGCCAAGAGTCTATAAGAAAGGCAAACACATTGAGCGTAAGTATCACCTGATAAGAAAAATTGTACAAAGAGGTGATGTTGCTGTAACCAAGATTGCATCATGAGACAACTTTGCAGATCCTTTTACTAAGAGCATATCGGCTAAGATTTTTGATGGTCACGTAGAGGACATAGGAGTCAGATGTATGGCAACATGATTTTGAGTGTAAGTGGGAGATTGTTAGGGTTGGTATACTTAAAATCATGTTTTTAGTATTTAATTTTATTTAACAAAATTAATTTTTCATTTTATGATAATATTTTTAAGTAATGTATGTATATCATTTCTTTAATATTATGCATGGATGTCCGATATTCTGTATAGTATTTAGTCTGGTGTGTATAGTACAACTTGTACATAGAAGATCAGATTTTAGGTTCTTGCATAATATAAGTTTTATGTTACAGTTTAGATAGAAATAGACATACCATCGGTACGACTGTGGCACAGAATTTTAATAGGCCTGTCTTGATTACGGAGAACACATAATAGTGTCATTAAACGAGACATTTGGGGTAATTAATTTTGTACTGACTATGTAAACTAATTCACACCCCAAAATTTTTATAAATAGTGCTCATCGTCTTAATCCTGAAATAATTATTGATTTGCATATATTTAATATTCATTGTTTTGATTCATTAGAGGGTGCGATCTTATATGGGTCTATATTCCCGGTAAGTTGAATAGTGATATTATTTATATGGTAAATATTAATTATTAACGGAATCTACGTCTCGATATATCGGGATTGACGATACCCCTTTAAGGATGCTTATAAGTTTTTATCAGGCAAAACCCTGCATGTAGATTTAATTATCTGGTGGTCAAATAAGTTAAGCGGAATGGTTTGAGGAATATCAAGATTCTGATTAAATTAAATTGTCAGTAATTAAATTTACTTAGCGGGTATCGAGAATCTTAACGTGTGGAGAAATTGTAAGCATTTAATAATTGGAGCTCAATACAAGAAGGTCTTGAGATTATGAGTTATAGTGCAATTATAGTTCTTTAGTGGTGTGAACTGTAATTCAGTATTTTATGAAAATTAAAGAAATCGCTACATGTCTTTCTATAATTGCAGAAACCTCTAATAGGTGTCTGTGTTCTACTGAAAGGCTAACTCATAATTACTCCCCAGGTCCTTGTTGTAGCTCTATATATATGCGGGTAGACTGAACCAGTTTTTGATGATTTAAGATCATCATTATTATGATATTATTTTTGTCTCTCAAGACTTAAATATATCGGGATTCGGCCGGTATGAGTTCTCGGAGGATCGTAGCCCACACTACGTTCAAAGATCGCATAAGGGAATACGGTAAAAGATCTGACAAGAGTTTCAACCCGAAATCAAGTCATAGTTGAAGATTAGATCGACAAGTGGTATTATTCTAAATTAACTTTAGTTTCACGGATTTATTTATTATCGTTCTTCGTCAAAAGTTTTATCTGGAGCCCATTTCGGCGTTTTTCCATCCAGTTGTTTTTTATACCAAAAACCATTTTGTAAAAAAATGATCATGGTAATATTGCCTCCAACAGGCCTTATGCGCGTCTAAAGGTGGTAGTCGCCACCTTCAATGTTGCGCACTTCTAGGTTTTTAAACGGTCACACGGCGACTGCTAGGATAAAAGGATTTGGGCATTGTGACCGCCATGTCAGAAGAAAAAAATGTTGGCGACCGCCAACATGTCAACTGTCGCATCATACTCAAATCAGGCGATCGCCAAGTCAGTGGGCCATCATTACTTCGAGAGGGTTGTTTGGTTTTACTTTGGATTAAATGTCTTATTATATGTTTTCTGGTGTCTATGCGTTTTTCAAATATCAGTATGTTTTCAAAAATAATTTGTTAGCACAAATAATTTTCAAAATTTATTTCATGGTGTTTTCTCCCAATAAAATTTAATTTTAAGCCGTGACTTGGCTTTTAATTATTTTTATCCCACGTTTTGTTCTAAATTTTTAGGCCTTGACACGACTTATTAATTTGGTATTTTTACTCGTCGGTCCTCCTCATGATTTTAAACTGACTCGTCGATCCTCCTCATGACTTTAAACTTACTCGTCGATCCTCCTCATGACCTTACACTGACTCGTGTTGTACATGTTTGTATTACGCTATACCTGTCATGCATCATGATTAAGCTTATTTTGTATCCTTGCATTTTGCCCCATGAACTACATTTTGGTCTGATCTCTAGCAAAGGGGTACGTAGGCAGCTCGATGGAAATACGAGTACGACCAACATTATATGTATGCTTGCGTGTTTGTGGCCTAAAATTGACGGCTCGGTCAAATGGTTGCTATCTCTAGATCTTTGATATAACCTGCATCACACGTTGCTATGTAAATTATATCAAAGAGGAGCAACTGTAGACACCCCAATTTGAACCCACCCAATCTTAGGTGAATCCGATGATGAAAACAGTTGGAATGGTGTCTCAGTTCGATCCTTGGAAAGTGATCCAAGCTCGGTATTTAAACCTCAATCATAAAAATCTTCAAAACCAATGAAATTATGTCGAAATACTAATAACTTGTTAAGCAATTCATTCCCAATGTGGCGACCGCCATGTTCATTGTAGCGACCGTCAATAGAACCTCTTAGAAATCCTAGCCAAAGTGGCGACCGCCAACTCACATTGTGGCGACCGCCAATAGAACTTTGTGGAAGTTTTTTTTAGACATGGGAACCGCCACCTCCAACCTAGCGACCGCCAACTCCAAATGGCCTTCCATGTCCCAAAATGTGGCAGCATCTCATTGGTTGAAGAATTCTATAAATACCGTACCCCAACGTACATTTTTAAAACAAAATTTTAGAGAGAGATTTAGTGAGAAAAGCTCTGCCGAGTCGCCAAGTAATTTCGAGCCCGAATTCCGCAAGCCCTGTCGAAATACCAAGATCCAAACTTCTGACGCCTACATTGAAACCCTAGGTTGGGATTACCATCTGAGGATTGAACCATTGAAGTACATTCCCCAACTTGAGGATTCTTTAGCAATCGAGGTATTTCGTTTAGATCCCCGGTCTTTCTAACTTCACTCTCTCTCTTTTGGAGTGATCGAGTTAAGTTCAATTTTATTTCGTATATTCCTTTTATTTACATAGTTAATCTTGTTTATTATTTACATTGCCTCATATAATTTAGTTACTTTAATTAATTTCTTAGTTTACACTTTCACACTAAGTATATTGTTATTTTTCATTAATTCATCAATTTAGTGCTAACATATTTTGGCAATTACAACTTATTAATATTGTTAATTGTTTTGATAATGTACTTACATTAATGTAGATGTAGTTTTCAATACTACATTCATATTTGAGTTAAATAGTTGTATTTAATTTATCTTTCTAGTATTAGTCTAATTTCTTTCATTAACTTTTATTTTCTTTTTTCTTTTCCTCTTGTAATATTAATCTAATGTCTTTTTATTTTCTTAGCATTAGTTAAATGTTTTACTATTTTCTTTTAAGCATTAGTCTAAAATTCTTTTAATAGTTTCTTTTTCCTTTTCTCTTTCTCTTCTTCTTCTTTTCTTTTCCACTTAATACTAATGTTCTATTTTATTTTATTTTTTTTCCTTTTAACATTAGTGTAATGTTCTTTTCTACCACTTTATTTTCTTTCTTACAAATTTTTGTAATGTAGCATTTCATTTTATTTGCGTTACTTTTCTTACAAAATTTTATTTTCTTTATTCTTCTTTATAGTATTTCTTTTATTCTTGATAAATCTAAAAATCAAAAAAAGGCTTTTAAGTTAATTTTTATCTTTAAAGGGTAGTATAAGTTTCTCTTTTAATATTAGTTAAAACTTCTTTGTTCATTTCATTTTCTTTTATCACTTTTCTTTTATCTCTTCTCTTTTCTTCTTTTTTGTTTTAAACTATAAAAGTTAGATCTTTGGTTGAATAATCTAATTTATTCTTTTTCTAAAACTTTTTGGTTAAATCTTATTTGTAAAAATCCTTTTATCTTCTTTTTTTTAGTTAACTCTTTAAATCTTCTCTTGTATATATAAGAAATTACATAAAATTCTTATCATTTATTAAACTTTCGAATATAAAATTTTGCTTACCTTTTTTTTTATTTTGGTTTAATGTTTTCCTTTGGTAAAAAGTAATCATGTTAATGCTAGTTTAGTTTACTTTGATAATATGCATGTTTTAATTCTTTCTTTGAAATTTTGATTAGAATAGTTTAACTTATTTTGTAGCAATTCGTGTTTAGGCAATTTATAGCATACTTTTGTTCTTTTATTCAAATCATGATAACTTAGTTTATTTTGGTTAAATTGTATGTGGGAGTGCTCCATGTACCCTTTAGTTAGAAATTGCATGCCAGAAGACTTAAGTTTTCTTTTTATATTAGTTTTATTTGGCATTCTATATACATATGTTATGTATTTTTTAAATTTGATTTTGGATGTTTTCTTTTTATCTCTATTTTCTTTATTTGCATGCATTTGAGAAATCTTATTAACGAATCAATTATGATTAGTAGATACCAATCTTACGATTGAGCAAACATGGTGCCTAGTACCTTCCCCGATTCGTACCTTAGCCACTGAACCATTTTTCTCTGGTTAAACGTTTTAAAGATCAGTAACTATATTTATTTTTCTTAATTTTTCTCAAAAATTAAGTGGTGATTCTACTTTCAACAAAAAGAAATTTTCAAAATTTGATTTTTAAGGTGTTAAAATATTTTTCAAATATCTTTGAATTCTCTTATTTTTGACCATTTTCAAAATTTTCAAAATCCCGATGCCACAGTTATTAAGAGAATGTGGTAAATGTATGAGTCACAAAGGGTTTGATGTTTAAAAAGCCTTTGTCGGTGTGGCTTTTTTTGAGCCAACATGTTTGCCTAGTTTGGAACAGCAAGGTTATGATGAGCTATGTGTTGTTAGAGGCAAGATTGTCAAAATCTTTATTTTTGCAAACGATTAACAAAAAAAATTAACTAGACGGACAAACGTCAAAACGAGCTCCAGATAAAACTTTTGATGACGAATGATCAAAATAAAATCTGTGTATCTAAAGTTAATTTCGAAAAATACATTTTTATCGATCAAATCTTCAACTACAATTTGAATCCAAGTTGAAGATTCTATTAGATCTTTTACTGCATTTCCTTATGCGATTCTTGAATGTAGAATGGGTTACAATCTATCAAGAATGTGTACGATAGAACCTGGACAGCTTTAGTCTTAGAAGACAAGTTATGAAACTGGTTTAGCCATCTTGCAGATTTATAAGGCTACAGCATGGACTTAGGAAATAATTATGAGTAAAACTTTCAGTACAACAAAAGCACGTATCCGCGGTTGTCATAATTAAGCAAATCTCATAGCGGTATCTGCAATTATGAAAAACTAGAAGCAGTTTCTACAATTTCTATAAAATACTAAATTATAGTTCACACCACTAAAAAATTATAATTGCACTCTAACTCATAATCTCAAGATCATATAGCATTGAACTCATGTTATAAAATGCTTACCATTTCTCCCCACGTTAAGATTTTCGACACCCGCCAATTAAATTTAATTACTAATAATTTAATTTAATCGACATCTTGATATTCGTTAAACCCTTTCGCTTAACTTATTTGACAATCGAATAATCAAATCCACTTGCAGAGTTTAGCCCGGTCAAAACTTATAAGTTTCCTTAAGGGGTATCGCCAATCACGATGACGTCGATTTCGTCAATAATTAATATTCACCATATAAATAATACCGCCATCCAACTCACCAGGAATATAACTCATATAAGATCGCACCCTCTAATGAATCAAAATAACGAATATTAAATATATGCAAATCAATAATTATTTCATGATTATGAGTATAAGCACTATTCATAATAATCTTAAAGTGTGAATTAATTTATATAGTTAGTATAAAATTAATTACTCTAAATGTCTCGTTCAATACACATAAAGTGTACTGACACAGAGAGTTAAAACAATACACAACACTATTATCTGTTCCTTGTAATCAAGATAGGCCTACTAAAATTTTGTATCACAATCGTACTAATGGTATGTCCATTTTCATCAAAACTGTGAACATAAAACTTATATTCTGCAAGAACGTAAAATTTGATCTTCTGTGTGCAAGCCGTACTCTACACACCAGATTAAATACTATACAAAATATCGAACATCTATGCATAACATTAAAGAAATGATACGCATACAATACTCATAAAGATTCTCATAAAATAAAAAATTAATTTTATTAAAATAAAATTAAAGACTAAAAATATAGTTTTCAGTATACCAACCCTAACATGTGTAAGGTGTTTGAGCCAAACTGCCAATAGATATCATATCAGTCCCGTATTTATCAGAAAACACATGAAAATAACCCCATGAGAGAGAAAAATAGCTGGCCACCACCAACGCTACCTTGTCGTCGCCTCATTCGAGCTCCATTTTTGACAAACTTTATACTATTGAAAAGCTCTCGAAATATGAGATTTTTTTATCAAAAATTCTGCTCAAAACCAGCCCGAAAAGCGGCCGAAAAATGGCCAAAAGCAGCCTGCGCCCCCCAGCACTGCCGCCCACTTCAATGCCATGTTTGGGCTTTTCTGGTGCCCTTTTTGTGCAGATTTTTTTTTATAAAAAAAATAGCTTGAATATCCAGCCGCGTGTTACTTCAAAGAATGCCTTGAAAACAGTGCCAAAACAACCTCCGAACAGTGTCGCCAAGCGCTGCCGCCGCTGCCCCTTTCATCGCCTGTTTTGTACTACTTTTTGGCCAAGTTTTTTTAGTTTTTGGACAATTTTTAAGGTATGTGTTACTGCTATTTTATGCCTAAAAAATTACTCAAAAAAATAGTTTCAAAAACGGCATGAAAAATCATCAAAACTTCTGCCAAAACACTGCTAAAACTGGGCTATTTTGGTATTTGTTCTCGCTATTTTTTACTTATTTTTTATACTATTTTTTTACATAAACACTGCAAAAAAATTTACCAAAAAAAACTGTTTAAAATTATTAAAAAACTTACCATAATCCGTGACCCGTTAAAATCTCGAACTACCGCCAGTGCCACCTCCGTTCTTCGTATTCTTAGATATAATCAACGTGTTCCTAAATAATCTAAATAGATATTTTAAAAATAAAAACTAGCTATTACATTGATCCAATATCCCGAAGACTCACATTCGATTTATCACGGTCAACTCCCGTGATTTAAAAAAATAATCATCATTCACAACCATTCAATCAAACATAAAATTAAATGACGATCATCAAACCGGAATTAAAACACCTGCAAAATAAAGTGAGTAACAGTTCTAAAATTACCCAGCCTCGATAACCTAAAATAAAAACAAAACAACTCTGATATCAATTACTGCAAGCAAGACTGCCAAAATTTTTATTTTTGCAAATGATTAACGGAAAAAATTAACTAGATGGACAAATGCTGAAACGGGTTCCAAATAAATTTTTTGATGACGAACGATCAAAATAAAATCCGTGCATCCAAAGTTAATTTCGAAAAATACCTTTTTACCGATCGAATCTTCAACTACAATTTGAATTCAAGTTGAAGCTCCAGTCAGATCTTCTACTGTATTCCCTTATGCAATTCTTAAATGTAGGGTGGGTTATAATCTATCAAGAATGTGTAACGATAGAACTTGGACCGCTTTAATCTTGAAAGACAAGTTATGATACTGATTTAGTCTACCCGCATATTTATAGAGCTATAGTAGGGACCTGTAGAGTAATTATGAATAAGACTTCCAATGGAACACAAATATGTATGAGCGGTTTCCGTAATTAAGCAAACCTCATAGTTGTATCTGCAATTATGAAAAATTAGCAGCGATTTCTATAATTTTTATAAAATACTGAATTACAGTTCACACCACTAAAGAACTATAATTGCACTTTGACCCATAATCTAAAGACCATATAGTATTGAACTCCTGTTATTAAATACTTACTATTTCTGCCCACGTTAAAATTTTTGATATCCGCCAATTAAATTTAATTATTGACAATTTAATTTAATCGGCATCTTGATTTTTCTTAAACCTTTTCACTTAACTTATTTGACCGACGAATAATCAAATCCACCTGCAGAGTGGGGATTGACGGGGCATCGTCAATCCCGATCTTTCGGGACATGAATTCCGTCAATAATTAATATTCACCATATAAATAATACCACTATCCAACTCACTAAAAATATAGACCCATATAAGATTGTACTCTCTAATGAATCAAAATCACGAATATTAAATATATGCAAATCAATAATTATTTCGAGATTAAGAGAAATAGCACTATTCATAATAGCCTTGGGTGTGAATTAATTTATAAAGTCAGTATAAAATTAATTACCCAAAATGTTTCGTTCCATACACAAACAGTGTACTGGCACAGAGAGTCGGAACAATGGACGACGCTATTATCTTTTTTCTGTAACCAAGATAGACCTACTAAAATTCTGTACCACAGTCATACCAATGGTATATTTATTTCTATCTAAACTGTAAACATAAAATTTATATTCTGCAAGAACCTAAAATTTGATCTTCTGTATACAAGCCGTATTCTACACACTAGATTAAATACTATACATAATATCAAATATCTATGCATAACATTAAAGAAATTATACACATACATTGTTCATAAAAATTCTCATAAAATAAAAAAAAATTATAAAAAAAAATTGAATACTAAAAACATGATTTTTAGTATACCAACCCTACCATGTGTAAGTTGTTTGAGCCAAACTTCCAAGTTCATTGATTTGAATACGATTTTTCAATAAAAAAATGGGATGGGCAATTGCTAAAACAGGCTCTAGATAAAAAAATTGATGTAGAACAATCAAAATAAAACCCGTACCACCACAATTAATTTAGATGAATACCTTTCGATCATTTCTTCAGCTATGAACTTTGATTCTCCGAGTTGAAACTCTAAACAGACCTTCTACTGTATTGTCGATGCAATTTCCAAACGTAGTGTGGGATACAATCATTCGAGAATTGGTACTGAAAAAACCTGATCAATCTTAGTCTCGAAAGACAACAACAAAAATTGGTTCGGCCTACCCACATACATTTTCAATGGTGTCTGCAAATATGCAAATCTCTCAGCGGTTTTTGCAATTATAAAAATCTTACAACGACTTCTGTAATTTTTATAAAATACTAAAATATAGTTCATACCACTAAAGAACTGTAACTGCACTTCTAGCCATAATCTTAAAACTAATTGCATTGAGCTCATATTACTAAATACTTAACTTATCTCTCCACGTTAAGAATCTTGATATCCGCTAATTAAATTTAATTACTGATAATTTAATTTAATCAGTTTCTTAAAATTTCTTAATTCCTTTCACTTAACTTATATGCCGGCCGAATAATTAAATCCACATGTGGGGTTTAGTCCAGTGATACTTACGCTCAATGTGCTTTTCTTACGGATAATTAATTAATCAGTATAAAATTAATTATCACAACGTGGTCCTATTCAACACACACAAAGTATACTATGACAGAAAGTTAGAAAAATAGACGGCACTATTATCTGTTCCTCGTAACCAAGTTAGACCTACTAAAACTCTGTGTTACAGTTGTACCGATAGTTTCTCCAATTCCATTTAAATTGTGAATCGTAAACTTATATTCTGCAAGAACCTATAACATGGTCTTCTGTGTGCAAGCCGAACTCTACACACCAGATTAAATACTATACATAATAAAAGACAACCATGCATAACAT
Organism: Heliamphora exappendiculata; assembly: GCA_034768845.1. NCBI lineage: Eukaryota > Viridiplantae > Streptophyta > Magnoliopsida > Ericales > Sarraceniaceae > Heliamphora > Heliamphora exappendiculata. The sequence continues at coordinate 23,994 of JAOTRH010411556.1, forward strand.
TTGAAAAAATAGTATTGTATACATTTCTCATTAAGGTTTTCATAAAATAAAAATATAATTTTTAAAAAATATAAAATTAAATACTAAAACTAGCAAAATCTATGATTTTTAATATACAACCCTGAAAGTCTCCCACTTATACTCAAAATCATGCTGCCATACATCTGACTCTCATGTCCTCTACATGACTGTCAAAAGTCTTAACCGATTAGCTCTTTGTAAAAGAATATGTAAAGTTGTCCCCTAATGTAATTTTAGTTACAGCAACATCATCTCTCTGTATAATTTCTCATATCATATGATATTTACTCTCAATGTGCTTTCCTTTCTTGTAGACTCTTGGCTCTTTCGAGTTTGCAACTGCTTCACTATTGTCACAATAAAGTGTAATAACTGACTAAACTGAAGGCACCACATCTAGATCCAACAAGAAGTTCTTGAGCCAAATGGCCTTCTTGGATGCTTCAGAAGCTACCACGTACTCGGCCTCCATGGTAGAATCAGCAATGCAAGACTGCTTGATACTCTTCCAACTTATAACTCCACCTCTTAAGGTAAACACACATTCTGAGGTAGATTTACGAGAATTTTTTTCTAACTGGAAGTCCGAGTCTGTGTATTTTTTTTTCTAATGGGAATTTGCTTTAAGATTGTTAACTAAAAGTTGTACTGGATGTACGAAAGTAAAAACAATACACATAAAAAAAATTGGAAGGTGAGATATGAAGAAGAAAAAAAGATTATGTATATGTTGAGGAAATAAAAATAAACTCTATGAACAGGAAAAGAAAAAAAAAGAAATTGTAAACTTACAGAACTTTGGTATGTAAGACAGAATAGATTCACTCATTATAAATTGGATTCAGAAGCAGAAATAGACGAAGGCAAGTATGCTACACTTTGTTCTTAAAACAGATTCGCCCCTCGCTATGGTGCTTATGGGTTCAGACATCTCTCTCTCAAAAATTACTTGGTCTCTCGCACACAAAAAGAAGTATTACAATCTTCTATTCTCAACGAACGAATAAAACACAAAATGCAGAGAACGGAGGTGAAAAGAAAAAGAAGGACCCGATGATTTTATTAATAGATAATAAAGCACTTGTTCGGGTAGGTCTGAATCGGTGTGAATCAGTTCGGTTCGCAATTTGAAAATATGTGCACCTGCTTGGAAAGAACTGGTTTGGTTTAAAAGGTAACAATAACATACCAATAGACTAACGAAATTTTATTTAAAATATAAATTTATTTTATATAAATTTAAAATTTATTTAATAAATATTTTAAATAAAATAAAATTTTGACAAAAAGATAAGATACCACCCAAGGACCTGCTCGAACTCGAGCTCGAGCCTAGGCCCAACCTAGCCGGTCGAATGAGCAGCCGGTGGTACACTTGTGCATGTTTGGTTTCAGGCCCCGCAAAAGCTCGCACTTGTGTAGATCTTCCCCCATCCGCAACATAGGCTACCCCCAAGCAACCCTTCCCTTAACCTAAGGTTGTCTTATATATACCCACTAAGCTCTTATTGAACCTTCAATATTGGATAATATATTTTACCTTCATTTACCATATTCAACTATATGACTTAGGAAGCCTTTTTTATTCAATACTCAATGGTTTTAATCAACTAAATAGGTATTCTTAATATGCTCACAATGATGAATACAATGCCACCCAACCCATCTTAACGGGTGTATGGGTCCCATTTTAAAATTGGCTCAAAGTAGGCTAAGAAATAAAGTTTTTAAAACCATTTTTGCTGTCATTTTGGACTTCTAACTCATCCCTATCTTACTTGCTTTAGTTTATTTTTTTACATGAAGTGCGTTCTTTTCTGGCATATTATACTGTTTGCCCTTTGTATTTCAATTTTTTTAATTTAGATATTCGTTCATTCTAATTTTTTAAATTGAGGGTTTTGGATTTCTAACCCATGCCTTACTTGCTTTATTTATAAAACAACGGGAACTTCTAAATACACACATAATTTTACTAAAAATAATTATCAAAAGAATTAAAATATTTATCAATAATGCACAACTATTTATATATTTAAAAATAAAAAGTACATTCAGCAAACTGGTGTACATTTAGAAGCTAACAAATAATACACTTATGGGACATATAATATGTTAATTTTTTTTGGTAATTCCATGTTACTCATCAAAATTAATTTCCACATTTTAGCAAATTTTTCATGTCATTAGCTGATGGTAGATACATTAGAAAATTAAAAAAGTATATCAAGTAAACGACTTTCTCTCTTCAAATTACATCTAATGTTAGTTATTTAAAAAAAATCCGACTATGCAAGCCTAATAATTCACTAACCACACAAACAAGTAAATTGTGCAAAATTAGTCATAGCTAATGGAAGAAGTTAAGGCAATCTTCATGCTTATAGCTTGCGCAAAATCTATTGTAACTGAATGTCAAAAATAAAATATATTGTGTTACTTATTAATAATACAAAAAAATTCTGTTTACCGATTGATTTGCACTAATCGATTTTTCAATCAACAACACAAAGCTAATAAACAAAAAAAAAAAAAAACAACCACACAGCGAGAAAGCACAAGATTTTTTACATGAAAAACCCCGACTCAGGTAAAAACACAGGACTAATTCAGGTCCAAAAAGATCAAACAATATTAAACGTTGTTAGTTACAAGAAATCTTACAGACCACTGTTGAATCCATAATCTACGCTGTATACTTATTCTTGCCGAATCCACGTACATCAACTTCGTGCTCGACTGTCGCTAGAATCCACCACCGGACTTTGACTACTAATGGAATCCACCACCAGACTTCGAACTCTTGAGAATCTACTCAAGAAACTCCACGAACTTGAATAGAACATTGAAGGATTTTTTTTACTCGATGATATTCTTGTAGGCACGAAAACTATATAATCACCAAGCGAGTTGAATCTGAAAACTCCAAACAATCTTCTTCAATCAGGCCCTTAAATGGCTTGAGAGCTTTTGAATTAATAGAGAGGCACCTTGGCGGCTAGAGAATGTGATATTATAAAGAGGCACCTAACATAAAATCATAGCAGCCCCTTTTATAGTACAACCCCAAAACCCTAGCATCTTTAATCCTAGTTAAAAATTGCAAAACCCTAGATGAATTAAAAGAGCCTCGCGTACAGGATTGACCGAGTGGTCTGTTTACCACTTGAGCAATAAAGTCAGCTTTGCAGCATTTTTATAGTGCATGCGCATAAAATGAGGGGCTTTTTTGACTACTCGAGTGGTCTGTTGAGCAATCTTATACAGTTGCAATATTTTGTCCCATTTAGCTTATTTTCTTGCATTATTTAATATCTTGCAACCTATTATAGAAAACTCACAAAAGCAAGTGTTAAATTATCAAAGAATGAGACATTAATAATTTGTCATAGATTTGCCAAACAAAAGAGAATCAAATCAGAGGTCTAATTTCCTAACAATCTCCCACTTAGACAATTCTATGACAAAATCCGAAAATCCAAATTATCATTTTAGTTATGTATTAATATCCAACTAACAAAATACACATACAGCACGCCCAAAAAAATTAAAAAGCACGCTCCCCCTTAAATGACACTCCCCCTTAAGCACATATCTAATTTACCTATTTTTGTCACGAATCTATAAACTCAAGAAAACTAATTTTTTTGAGTAGAGAATAAAATTAAAGAATAAGTACAAGACCTATGTACAAATTTACACGTTTGAGTAGAGAATAAAATTAAAGAATAAGTACAAGACCCACGTACAAATTTACACGTTTAAAACCATAAAGTCTAGTTAAATTGATCAAAACACACAATGAGTCCGAGATATCCTATGTTCACATATGGAGGAATATAATCAAAAGAGATTCTATATAAAGCAGTGTATGCGATTTAAAACATTTTTCATACTCTAAAATCAAATTCTGTATGGAATCGATATAACTGAGTCACATTTATTTATCAAAAATCAAGAATGTCACAAAGTCGGGCCAGCTTGGACCCAATTCGCTTTATAGAATTAACTCCCCCTCAACTAAAGGCTGCAGATTTTTTTTTCTTTTTCTTTTTTTTTTTCTCTTTCTTTCATCGACTGCTTTTACACTAATGCGAACGAAAAGTAAAATTCGTATAAGTAGCCATTTCTTCAACCCAAACATATAGAAATAAAAGAATGAGAGGGTTTAATCATTAAGTTCTTGTGGATCGCCACTACGAGGTCATTTTGTAAAATCTTAGAAAACTGAAAAAATAAGAAAGACACATAAATAAATCGGAACTCTAGTTCCGAGGATTCTTGCATCTATCAGCGTTCAAGTGGTATACAGAATAGAATCATCTCTAAAGATGTTCCAAACCACTATGAACTAGGTTAACCAGAAACCAATGGTGTGTATTTAATCTAAAAAATGAAACACTGGGACTTGAGCCAAAAAATTAGTGTACAGAAATGATACTCACACCTTAATAATTTCCTCCACCTTGTTTTTTATTTTTAAATTATTTTGACATTTAAGACTCAACAAAAAAAATTAACAAAAAATATAACAAAAAAATCAAAATAACCTTACTCAAACCGACAACACAAAAACTAAGGATTTTAACTTGTAAGAAAGCAATCTATATCACTTTTTTCTTATCCATTTTTTTTAAATTTTCAAAGGCACAAGTTCTAGGATCGAAGTCCAAGTTTTCCTAAATCGATGTGGCATGTCAAATCTGAACCTATTTGGGTCAATCAACCTAATGCAGTGAGGTATGATGTGCCCCTTTATCCCACACTGTCGACACATATAGGCACAAAAACCTTATTATCAACATACATCCTTCTCAATTTTATGCAATTTGGATGTATGTGATCAGGAATACCACAATGATGGCATATGGGCACAAGTTTATTTCTAGATGCAAATTTAGGAGTATTGACTTTTGGTGGACTAAGTTTTGGTTAGACAACTAGTTTTTGAGCAGCAGGTGCGGGGATGACAAATTTAAAAAATTTTATTTTACTTGTAGAATTGGGGAATAAAACTCCACCAGTGTATGCAAGATCAGAACGATTAATAGCTACCTTTTGCATATTCAGAATATCATCCAAAATTTTTGATCTTACATTAATATTCTCGAGAGTAGTATTAAAAGTATTAAGATCACATTCTAATTTAATCAACCTAGTCTCAAGACATTTATTTGACTCGATATTCTCATGCAAATTTTTCTCAAAATTAACAAGTTTATCTTCATATGTTTCAATTAAGTCATTTTTCACTCTTTCACACCAGGCAAGTTCATCACACAAAGTCTCCTTATCTGACTTTAATCTACATACCATGGCTTGAGCTTCAATTAGCTCTTGTGATAACCTTTCTTTTTCTTTCTCATGAACCCTAAGCTTTTGAGATTGTTTTAAATTTATTTTGGTTATTTTCAAGCTTTCTTTATAAAGGTTAGTATATGACTCACGTAAAGAATTAGAATCATCCAAATCCTCACCATCTAAGATAGGAGGTCTCACGGTTGATTGTTTCTCTTTAAGTATATCTATTATTGCAAATCAATCATTCGGTTCAACACTTATAAAAAATTTTAATTTTTGTTAAGTGACATGCGCAAATAGCAATTGAAAAATCCTATTTAATGATTGATTTGCACTAATCGATTTTTTAATCAACCATACGAAGCTAATAAACAAAAAAATAACCACACAAGTAAAAATAAAACAATCATACGCGAGAAGGAACAATATTTTTTTACGTGAAAAATCTCAACTCAGGTAAAAATCACAGGATCAATCTAGGTAGATCCAGAAAGATCAAGTACTACTAAACATTGTTGGTTACAAGAAATCCTACTGACTACCGTTGAATCCACAACCTACGTTGTAAGTCTATTCTTGTCGAATTCACGTACACCAACTTCGTGCCCGACTACCGCTAGAATCCACCATCGGACATTGACTACAAACGAAATCCACCACCAGATTTCAAACTTTTGAGAATCCACTCAAGAGACTCCATGAACTTGAATCGAGCGTTGAAGGTTTTGTTTTCTCGATGATATTCTTGAAGGCACGGAAGCTAAATGATCACCGAGCGTGTTGAATATGAAAACTCCAAACTATCTTCTTCAATCTGGCCCTTGGACATCTTGGGAGCATTTCAATTAATGGAGAGGCGTCTTAGTGACTAGAGAATGTGATATTACAAAGATGCACCTAACATAAAACCCTAGCAGCCCCTTTAAAACACAACCACAAAATCCTAGCAGTCTTAATCCTAGTCAAAAATCGCAAAATCCTAACTCAATTAAAATAGGCTCGCGTACAGAACCGATCGAGCAATATGTTTACCACTCGAGCGGTGAAGTTAGCATTGCAACATTTTTACAATGGAGGCGTAGAAATCGATGGGCCTTCTCGACCGCTCAATAGATCGCTCGAATAGTTTGTCGAGTGATCTGGCACTAGTTGTTGTATTTTATCCCTTTTAACTCCTTTTCTTGCATTATTTAATGCGCTGCAATCTATTATAGCAAACTCACAAAAACAATTATTTAATTATCAAAGAATGTGATATTAATAATTTGTCACAAATTTTTCAAATAAAAAAAAATTAAATACATGTCTAATTTCCTAACAAATACTAAATATAACACTAATTACATGCATGAATTTTTATGCAGAGAGCACGTGCAATAACACTAGTATTATGAATAATATACTATGTAAGACATGTTTCATTTCAAATTTATATATTATTTTCATTAATTTAAATTAAATATTATTTATATTCTATACTAATAAAAAATAAAAATAGAGAGATACTTTTGACATTCTATGTGATCAACAGATACCTATAATATTGAACTAAAAATTTTATAGAATTATTATTAGATCAACAATTTTATATGAAAGATTGGGTTGTTAAAAAAGATCATATAAATAAAATGAATGTTGCTGAAATAAAAATGTTAAAGTGGATGTGTGATAAGATTATAAATAATAAAATTAGGACTGAAAAAATCAAGAAATGGTAGAGGTCACATCAATTGAAGATAAATTGAGAAAAAATAAATTAAAATAATTTTGACACACAAAATATACCAGTTGATTCAATACTCAAGAAAAATGATAAGATTATGTGTAATGAAAATATTAAGAGAATAGATAAACCTAAATTGATATAGAATGTTATATTAAAAATATATATAAATTTATTGAAATTAATTGAAAATATGACTTTTAACATAAGAGAATGATATAAAAGGATTTATATAGCTATCCACGATTGAATGAGAAATAGACTAATTTGATTTAATTTCGTTTGATTTACTAATAAAAAAATCAATTAACAAAGTTTTATTAATTTTTATCATTATTTTGATATTATTTATTATATTACAATTGTATAAATAGACAAATATCATAGATATTTTTTAAAACAGAGAAAGCTCCGTCTGGCGTCGATGGGAGTTTGATGATTCCGTAAGTTCTCTCTCTCCATTGTGATTTGGGAAGCAATCAAATTTTCCATTATTTTGCTACGATTTTTAGATCTTTGTATGGATTATGGATTTCAATAACATTAAAATCTCTGCCACTAATGAATCCCCTTTCTCTTTCTTGGTTGCCGAGAAATCCAATTACGCAACTAGTCCAAAAAACCCAAATAATATGCGAATTCCTTTTGTTTTCTGTTTTGTTTTTTAAAACTTGTTTCATTATTACCCTCGGTTTCCAAGCAACAAAGGCAATCGAAACGAGATGGAATAAAGATTGGACTGATTTCCACAATTGATGGAACTTTTATAGCAGGTTTGGATGGAATGATATGAAGAAAAAAAAAGTATACAATTTTTTAGAGAAAAAAGAAATTATTTAAATATTTTTATTTTGTAATATCAATATTAACTCTCAAAAAATAAATACATTAAATACTCGTATTTTCTGGTGAAATTTTAGACATGAGTCCCCTAACGCAATTGAACAAGGAACGTAAGTTTCAATCTACACACAACCAATAAAAATGGAATAAGAACATTTAAGAACATAATGATATACATGATTCGACTGATTGCCTACCTCCACAGAAGAACAAGAATGAATAATTCACTATTCTTAATAAGGATTACAATAATTTGTTCTATACTATTTGATCTCTAAATTTGAGCCTCAATGTAGTGTATTTTGAGCCTCTATTTACACTTTTTGATGTATCCTTACATTGTGTTTCACTCTTTATGTATTTTAGGATTTATAGTGCTTAAATTTTCATTATATAAACCCCAAACTAGGTTAAACTATGCGATGATTGCAACTTCAACCGCCTCAATAAAACGCGTTCCCAACGTGGACCGCTCGAGCTGACTTCTTCTTGACTGAACTGTCTAGAAATACGAGACAATGAGATACAACCCCAACAATCTCTACCTTAACTCGAATTTTTAAACCATCTTAAAGATCTACCGATCTCGTTGTCCTACACCACTTTCATGGGTTTAGATGCTCCATCCTTTCTAATCATCAATCTGAATGAACTTAGACTCCACTTAACTGTTGCTCTCTTATTTGATATATTGCTCTTGTCAATCTAATCAAGCCGCATATGCCAAAAATTTGAGTCGTAACTGCTAAATTCTGCCTATGTGGTACTGATAATTCCACCTACCACCTACCACCACGTTCTCTACCAATCTGTAAAGATCTCTAACATGATGTTCTTCATCTTTATTATAATCGAGTGATTAAGCCAATAACTAGAAACTCTAATATCACTTATTGGGATTTTAGGCATAATTCTCTAACACCATGAAAAAAAGAACATAGGTTTCAATCCACGCAAAACAAATAAAGTTAGAATAAGAACATCCAAGAATACAATAATGATATACGTGATTCAGCTGACTGCCTACCTCAACAGGAGTACAAGAATGAATAATACACTTTTATCAATAACGATTATAAGAACTAGCTCTATATTTTCTGATCTCTAAATCTGAGCCCCGCTTTAGTGTATCTGAGCCTCTCTTTACTCTCCATGACCTCAACCTGAACCTCTCTATTGTATCATCATATTGTGTCTTACTTTTTATATGTCTTAGAGTTTATGATACTTAAACCCCCTTTATATAAACTCAAACTAGATAAAACCACGCGATGACTGCAACTATAGCTGCCTCAATAAAACGTGTCCCTACCATAGACTGCTCGAGTAATCTATTATCCGCTCAAGACACAATCCCAACATTTTCAAATCGGACTAGTTAAGTAATATTATTGATATTTATACTTATATAAAAAGGGAGAGCATTTATTTGGAATTTCCTTTCAAATGAAATCATGTGAGTTTTTATTATAAATAATGCCCTTAGTTACTTTTTTTTCTTTCAAAATACACATCAAATTTTTCTTTCATTACTTAATTTTAAAATTATAATCACTCATAATTTAAAGATTAAATTAATTTTTTATTTATCTTTTTAAAATTACTTTAATTTTTAAATATATATTTACACACGTATGTGTGCCAACAGCTGATGTAGTTTTAAATAAGGATCAATTAAGTAATATTATGTTATGTTAGTAAGACACTTTTTTTTTCTTTAGTACTCTTATTGAAACTAACCAAACAAGATGTGAGAAATGATAATTTCTTGTTTGTTATTTATCTAAGCAAAATAGAGAGAAAACATAATTATTATTTGTTTTTTATTACCTAGCTCCTTTTGGTTTTACTTAAAAATTGATTTTTTTTAAATTAACTTTTAAACTATACTGTTTGGTTTTTTTTTAAAAATAATTAACTTTTTTTAAAAAAATAATTAACTTTTTTTAATTTATTTTTTCAAGAAAAATCTACACATATCCCAAACACCTAACTTTTTTTAAGTAAAATTGGTATGATACCATCAATTTAAAAAGTTAACACTTCTCACAAAAAAAAAATAAGCAATGTTAAAAAAAATAAGAACATATTAAATATTTTAATAAAAAATTAAATTAAATTAAAAAAATTACTTTAAAAAATTAACCCAAATTATCTAATTTTCTCTTTAAAAAAAACTAAATCTCTTAAATAATCTTTTCTTTTCTCTCTTAGTTCCAAACGCAGATGCTTAAGCCTCTGTTTGCCTAACTTTTTTAAAGATTTTTTTTATTTAAAAGTCTCTTAAAAAATATATTTATTTGATCTTTCTCCTTAATTAATTGATCTTTTCACATCTATTTCTTTTAAAGCTAAATTTAAAAAAAAAATAGTTATGCCGAACTCACGCTAAATAATCCTTTTCTTTTATCTCCTACATAAGGTGCTGTTTGGGGGAACTAATTTGGAGAAGTGGATACTATTGCTATTCTGGAAAAGTAAATTATGGGTTCAAGAGGAGCGAGTATGTTGGTGACGATGTCGAGGGCAAGCAGAATAAAGTCGAAGCTTCAATCTACATTGGAGGCTAGCGTTTTGGAAGTGGAAGACGTTTCACACCAGCACGCAGGCCATGCCGCCGTCAAAGACAACGCCAACAACGAGACTCATTTCAACGTTAAGATTGTGTCTAACAAATTTGAGGGGCAAAGCCTCGTGAAGCGGCACCGCATGGTCTATGATCTGCTGGCTAACGAGCTTCAATCTGGGTTGCACGCGCTGTCTATCGTCGCGAAGACTCCCAAAGAAGCCAGTTTCAGTGGTTAATTTGGATTTCCTTTTCCTCATGTCACAAAGTGAGAACTCAATCTCATAACCCAGCCCCCCT